>JACTOM010000907.1:3030067-3062001 GCA_015832385.1 Elymnias hypermnestra
AATACAGCAAAAGGCAACAAAAAAGAAAAATAAAACCAGTAATTGTCTGTTTTCATATCATTATTCAAATATACGTTAACGGAATACAGTTCTCTAGTAACCATTTAATTCTATATTATATCAATTTAATTGTAATTGTAATATCTATTTAAATTAAAGTATTACCATTTATGTAAATTATATTTCAATTAAAAATGTGTGTGGAAACCGTTTAGATTACCCGTTGTCAAGTTACCTTTGGACACGCTTTGTTAGCTCAGGTCCCAGGTACGATCCCCGGTTCCACGAATTAAGGAATGAATGCATTTTCGAATTCCTCTTCAGAGATTTCTGTACCGGTACGATGCTGTGTTGAAAGCCATCAGAGGTAGATGCCTGTTACCTGATTACTATGCTTCCATTTTGGACTGTATTATCACTTACCATCAGGTCTCATTACAGTCAAGCGCTTACCTGTCAGCAATAGAAAAAAGTTACTTTACTGCCTTCTAAGACTGTATCATCATTTACCAACAGGTCTGATTTCAGTTAAACGCTTACCTGTCAGCAAAATAATAAAAAAGTGGCTGCTCTGCCCTTTAAGACTGTATCATCACTTATCATCAGGTGTAATCACAGGCAAGCGCTATTCTGTCAGCAATAGAAAAAAGTTACTGTATGCCCTCTAAGACTGTATCATCACTTATCATCACGTGTGATTACAGTCAAGCGCTTACCTGTCAGCAATAGAAAAAAGTTCCTGTACTGCCCTCTAAGACTGTATCATCACTTATCATCACGTGTGATTATAGTGAAGCGCTTACCTGTCAGCAATATAATAAAAAATTGGCTGAACTGCCCTTTAAGACTGTATCATCACTTACCATCAGGACTAATTACAGTCAAGCGCTTACCTGTCAGTAATATAATTAAAAAGTGGCTGCTCTGCCCTTTAACACTGTATCATCACTTATCATCAGGTGTAATCACAGGCAAGCGCTAATCTGTCAGCAATAGAAAAAAGTTACTGTACTGCTTTCTAAGACTGTATCATCATTTACCATCAGGTCTGATTACAGTCCAACGCTTACCTGTCAGCAAAATAAAAAAGTGGCTGCTCTACCCTTTAAGACTGTATCATTATTTGCCATCCAGTGTGATCACAGGCAAGCGCTAATCTGTCAGCAATAGAAAAAAGTTACTGTACTGCCTTCTAAGACTGTATCATCATTTACCATCAGGTCTGATTACAGTTCAACGCTTACCTGTCAGCAAAATAAAAAAGTGGCTGCTCTACCCTTTAAGACTGTATCATTATTTGCCATCCAGTGTGATCACAGGCAAGCGCTAATCTATCAGCAATAGAAAAAAAGTTCCTGTACTGCCCTCTAAGACTGTATCATCACTTATCATCACGTGTGATCACAGGCAAGCGCTGATCTGTCAGCAATAGAAAAAAGTTACTGTACAACCCTCTAAGACTGTATCATCACTTATCATCACGTGTGATCACAGGGAAGCGCCGATCTGTCTGCAATAGAAAAAAGATACTGCACTGCCCTCTAGGACTTTATCTTCATTTACCCTCAGGTTTGATTACAGTCAAACGCTTACCTGTCAGCAATAGAAAAAAGTTACCGTACTGCCCTTGAAGACTGTATCATTATTTGCCATCACGTGTGGTCACAGTCAAGCGCTAACCTGTCAGCAATAATATATCAGTATTACATACTGTTTTTTTATTATAAACGAATATAAGAAACTGTTATGAATAAAGAATATTGAAAATGTCAAGAATGAGGATAAACTTCAATCCCAGCAGTTATCTATTCAGATTGTAAGGCTGGTTATTATAGATTAATTGAATCTCAGTTAATTGAGATAACTGCTTCTGTCTATTGAATAACAAACCAAACCTTATCAATGGATAATAAACATGAAATATGTAAATAACTAGCAATGCCCCGTGATTTCACCCGCGTAGATACTGATTTCGTGGGAGTGGAAAGTCTATAGATTTATTTTCGTTAACATAAAAGTTTTATTTCACTTAGTTTTTAACCGACTTCAAAAAAAGGAGGAGGACCAATTGGTCTGCTTTTTTTAAATGTTTGTTATCTCATAACTTTCGTTTGGGTGAACCGATCTTGAAGAGTTTTTTTTATATGAAAGGTGGTGATTGTTATAGGGTCCCATTTTTTTAAAATCCAGTTCTGATGAAGGCATCCATGAGAAAACCCGATAAGCCTTAAATTTGCATAAGCATGTGCGCGACAAATGGACGAATAACTCAGGATCAGTCCAACCGATTTCGATGATTCTTTTTTTATTAGAAAGGATATACTTCAAGGATTGTTTGATGATAGTTTGGTTAGGTTGTGATCATGGGATCCATGACAAAGTAACGGAACTCTTCAATTCTTAGGAGCAAATTAACGATACTCGGCAGAATCTATTATAAGATCTCCGATCTTAAGCATGTGCTGGACATATGGACGAATAACAGAAGATTAAGCCAACCGATTTAGATTTTTCGTTTTTATTGGAAAAGATATACTTTAAGAGTTGTTTGATTAGGTCTTGATCATGAGATCCATGACCAAATAACGGAACTCTTCAATTCTTAGGAGCAAATTAATGGAACTCGGCAGAATCGTTTCCAGGCTATCCAGATATTTGAGTCCCCTACCGTAGCATTGGTATGGTCAAGCGATTGTCGTAGTTAAATATGATGATCAATGGGACTCCTCAACGACTTACAGTAAGGGTGCGATTTTTGGCAGAATATATAACTGTCTGTAATCAGATAGCAATGAGTTTACGTTTGTTGCTGCATTGCAATATTTATACGGTGTATTATGTATAAAGGGGTGGTAGCGGGGGGGGGGGGGGGGGTACGACGACTTTGCGTATTAGTGTTTTATGTTGTTTTTGTGATTATCATATAAAAGACTGGTGATAGTTGGGTGGCAAAATAACTGACCTGTAAAGTACGAGTATTAGGTTGCGGGTTCGATCCCGGGTGTGACGATATCATTGTAAATTCAAGTTGTTTCATTTAAACGGTGCTGTCTCATATGAGCAACACGTTTTTTAATTAATGAGATAAACGGTGTTAATTTACTTCAGATTCACTAAAAAAAGGCGGTTCTTTTTTTGTTAAAATTTATTATTTATTAATGACTTCCTTTGGGATTATTAGAGACATTCACAATCAAATCAATATACAGATTTTACTTTATAATATAGGTAGTAATGAAAGAATTTAAATCGCTCGATTAATTGTTAGGTTGATAAAAATAAAAACAGTATAGGTATATCGGTGGGTATCCTTGGAATATGAGCTAACTCACCAGTCGCAGGCCCAATCATAAAAGTCCCCACCATTTTCCTTTGGAAAAAAAGTATTCTTGATATTAGAGAAGAGATTTATTTGTAATACTTTATTGTCTCAGAATTTCCCTTCATACAACATTGAACATTATTTCCTTTAGACATTTTTAAATTCGTTATATCCTTTGATAGGAATGTCCGATTTAAATCATTTAAAAAGTATTCTACAGGTATTGAAAAGGTCTTTGATATTTAATGATAAGGATTATCATAAAGGTATGAATATGGTTTGATTATTGTCAGCACTTTTATCAAATATTCAAGTCAATTTAAAAATACTCTACAGGTATATTGAAAGAGGTAATGAAAGATTTTTTTAAATCGCTCCAGTAATTCTTAGCTTGATAAAAATAAAACAGTTTAGGTATATCGGTGGGTATCATTGGTTTCCTTGGAATATGAGCTAACTCACCAGTCGCAGGCCCAGCTATAAGGGTCGCTACAATTTCCATTAGATTGACATTTTTAAATTCGTTATATCTTTTGAATGGAATGTCCGATTTTAATAATTTAAATAGTATTTTATAGGTATTGAAACAGTCTTTAATAATCATAGGTAAAGTATCAATGAATAGTATGGTATGTTTATTGTCGGCACTTTTCTTAACTTTTGAAATGTAAAATATAGTTATAGTGGCATAGCTATAGTAGTTGGACATATGGTATCCTAGACTTTTTTGTAGATATTAATACCATCTATAATATTGTAGAATATTTTTTTGTTCTATTTTTAATAATCGCAGTGCATGTGAAAATAGATATTTTGTTTCACAGCTTGGGTTATATTATTGCATTTTTCTTAGGGATCCCTATTTTTTTCTGAGAAAGTAATACAGCTTTTGTCGCCCAGTGGATTTAGCTTGCTAATGGTGAAAAAATTAGTGACATCGGTCCAGTAGTTTTTGTGTAATAACATTAGAAACATACATACAAATGTTTCTCCTCTTTCTGATATCAGTTTAGAAAAGTCAAAATCACTCGAAATTACTTAATCGTCAAAATGTCTAAAATTCATATGAATAAATAAAGTTCTTAAACACTTTTTTGATGGCCCCTAATAAAACTTTACTCCAGCTAAAAGTTGAACATTTGGTTTCCCACTGTTGGTCTTCTGTAAGTTTCAGAGCAGGTGTTTACATGTTTATTTTTGGTCGGCAGTACCGTTTCATTGGTAGGATAGTAGAGGATGAAACCTAGCTGCCATCGTAACTAGATCTGCCCAAACTCGAACGAAACTTGTGTAGTACCTTCAGGCACAGGTCGATTCCGTCGATCCTTCTTCCCGCGCACGTGCAAGATGTGGAACGAACTCCTAGCCACGGTGTTTCCTCAAGGCTATAAGTTAGACGTTTAAGAGGCAATTAAACTCCTTTTTATTAGGTCGGCAACACATCAGTGGTCCCTATGGTGCTGCAGGTGTCCATGGCCGGCGGTAATCACTCAACATCAGGTGACCCGCAAGCTTACCAAGGCTATATAAAAAAGTACCAAAACAGTATCTGTTTCCAGTTGATGCTGTATAGAAGCTGAGGCTTAGACGAATCTCAACAATTTTCCAAGCTTTTGAACGACCATATTTGGATGTTTAATCCATATGTACTTGAGATCTCAGTAAAAAATCCATTGTTTGTTTTAGGCACCTTTACCGGCCCCTATTTGGTACGAGCCATTGGACGCCGTAGACAAACAAATTGTTTGCCCACAATTAGTTGTGCCTATACTCTCGATAGCTGATAAAACTGTTCAGGAAGACTGCCTCATCGCCAATGTGTTTGTGCCTAACACAACTATCAAAAATTTACCTGTTATCGTATATGTCCACGTTGGGGGATTTATTATTGGTTATGGAAATTTAGAAGTTCCAAAGAAACTGGTTGCAAGTAAGAAGGTAATTGTAGTGAACTTTAATTATAGACTTGGTCCGCATGGTTTTCTTTGTTTGGGTACAGAGGATATACCTGGAAATGCTGGTATGAAAGACCAAGTAGCACTTTTACGGTGGGTGAAGCGTAATATTGAAAACTTCGGAGGTAATCCTGATGATATAACAATAGGAGGTTGCAGTGCTGGTTCAGCATCGGTAGAACTTCTAATGTTATCTAAAATGGCAAAAGGTTTATTCAAAAAAGTCATACCTCAGAGCAGTGCCAGTTTATCTCCTTACAGTGTTCAAGTCGACCCTGTACAGAGTGCTAAAGAATATGCTGGCCTATTGCATTATGAGGGAAGAAACGATATTTATGAGCTACAAGAGTTCTTTAAAGGACTTTCATATAGAAGGCTACAGTCAGGTGCCATCGGTAATAGAACCGATTCAACATTTTTAATGGGTCCTTGTGTGGAAAAAGATATTGGACAAGAAAGGTTTCTTGAAGAAACCCCCATTAATATCTTGAAAAGTGGTGATTATGACAAAATGCCAATGTTATTCGGTTTTACCAATATGGATGGATTGATGCGAATTGATGAATTCGACTACTGGAAAAATTTAATGAATATTGAATTTTCTGACTTCTTGCCAGCTGATTTAAAATTTAAAAGTAAGAAAGAGAGGGATCTAGTGGCTAACAAAATCAAAAACTTTTATTTTGGAGACAGAAATGTTAGCGACGATACTGTATTGGACTATGTCAACTATTTCACAGACGTTTTCTTTTCTTGTCCAACATTAAGATCTACTAACTTACAATTAGAAGCTGGTAACAATCAGATATATTTATATGAGTATTCTTTTGTGGATGATAATACACCTGTAGTACTCTACACCCACGTACGTGGCGCAGGACATTGTGCACAATCAGCTGCAGTATTCGATGGTGTACCAGATGAAGAAAATATTACAGAAGATTATCGTATTATGAAAAGTAAAATGAGAGAGCTTTGGTTACGTTTTATTACAACAGGGTAAGTATTGCGATATTGTATTAGTCAAATGGCCTGCCTGTAGTTTTTTTGTTTAAGGGAATCATGTTGCATTAACTGTTGAAGCATTTTTTAACTATGACAAATTACGCGTTGGTTTTATCAACGGAGAGCATTTTAAAACATTTGAGGTCGAGTTTCATGACAATATGGGCCTATTTAAATAGCACTGTTTTTGTGTTTGGAAGATATAAATCGGCATTAATACTTAAAACTAATTTGGGTGGTAGTGATTTCAGCCTGGCTTTTGTCACTTCTTTCTGAATGCAATTCATAAGCTTTTTTTTCGGCTTACATGTCACCTCGACAACGTTCATCTGCCCAAGTCTCTTGAAATTTAAGTTAATCTACAATATTATCAGAATTATATAGTTTCGTTGTGCAGGTAGTTAGCATTATTGTCATATGTTACCTTTCCGATCCATTTGCAATATATTAGTGATCAAGCGGTAGGATGGGCAGAGCTTTCTTAAAAGATACTGTTTCTCTATTTGTAGGAAGTAAATCACTGTCGCTATACTTGGATTTTATTGTTAAGACCGTGTCTTCAACTGGATTGATGTCATCCCCTTTCGAAAGCCAACCGGATGTGTTTTTTTCGTCATATACATTACAAGTAATAGATTATGTGATATTGTATTCCCAGAAATATTATAACATGTTTATTATTTCAGGAAGCCATCAAGCGAAGGAATACCAGAATGGCCTCCAGTGTGCGCAAATTCGTCTCCATATATGGAACTAAAAAATAAATCAGAAGTACAAGGATTGCTGTTAAAAGAGCGATGCAATTTTTGGCAAGAAATCTTTGATAAATATTACCGTTCTCCTATACCACCTTCCCCCTTCCCATTTTAACCACTGTAATCTGTACATAAGATAGAACTTTTATCAAATAAATACTAAATGTACTGACTTCTATCTGAAACTTTATGAAACTTGTTTTTATGCTGTAGTTCATTACTACTAATTGAGTTACAGTCCATTACTATGTCTGTTGATTTTAAAAGAGCAATTTTCTCGACTCTGGCATGCCCTATAAATTATAACGTATTTATAAATGTTCTGTTTTTGTTATTGTTTGCAAAACGAAGCCAGCTTTGCTATTGTAAACTATATACAATATTTAGGGGGAATGTGAGTTTAGGAGACCATGGAAATGGTAGATGATATTTGATGTCAAAAAAACTTTGTTTTTACATGACTTGCAAAAGCTGAAGGGGATATATAAGACCAGTTTTGCAAGTATAAAACTCTCTCCTCTAGTCGTAAAAACAATTTATTTCTAACAAAAACTGTGATAGATAACAAAGATTCAACTATTTATATACATAAATATGATAGGTCCGTCTTCAAGTATTACGTGCGTTGAAGACCAACCGGATACTGGTAATTTTGCAGCCAAAAAACTTCGGCGAATTACAGGTTGACAAATCGTAATATTTGGTTCCGTAGATATCTACTTCAATGTTTATAATATTATAGTTTTACAGGATTACTATTTTCATCTTTACCATATATTTGATGAAGTAAATGGTACAGGCCTGCTCACTCATAGGAGAGAGCGTTTTCAGAGCATAGGCCTACTATGCTGCGCTACTGCAGGTTGGTAGATTCCTGACGATAGCAGGTTTCCTCACGATATTTTCCTTCACCAATAAACACAGTAATTAATTGAAAGAAAAAGGCATGAGTACCTAAATGCTAGGCACGTAGATTCTTATTAAAAGTCGCAGATTCGTGTTCTAAGCAGGCGCCACAGAATTCTCCTTGTAAAACTTAAATACCCAACTGTTGTATGTTTTGTAGTGAGTAATTTACTTCCTCATTCAAATCAATAGCTGCTGTAAGTGTATTTGAAGGCCTAAAGTCACATTGATTATCATACATTGAAGTCGTTTAACTTTAGTTAATAGTACAGTATTAGTACCATTTTGTTGATGATAATATACCTGTATTTCTATATACACAAGTACGTGGTGCAAGTCATTGTGCTAAATCACTTGCAGTATTTAATGGAGTAAATACGATAATGCATGATGAAAATGATGTAACAGATGATTTACGTATTACGAAACCCATAATGAGAGAAGCTTGGTTTAGTTTTACAACTACAGGATAAGTATTAGGCAATATTATGATGTATTGTAATCCTGAAAAAAAAATACTTCATTAAATAAAAATATGTATGTGGCGAGGGTTTCTTTAGGGTGTTTGCAACCTTATCTCAGTCAAAATAAAAGTAGCGAATCCCGAATACATATAGAAAAGTAGTCTAAACTTATATCGTATTTATAATAAGGAATTGTAAAATGAGTCATTTCAGGAAACCGTCAAGTGGTTACCAGAATGGCGTCCAATTGCCAGATCGGTCTCCACATATGGCTCTTAAAATGAAAACGGAAATGCGAGAATCTCTGTTAAGAGATGTCAATTTTGGAGAAATATTTCCGTTTCCCTATTTCGCCTTCCCATGGAAAATGCTGAATTGTAGTTCTTTAATATATGAAGCTTTTATGCAATGAGGGCTTTAGTCTACTTCTCTAAAATTAAAGGTTTACCCATCAATATCATCAGCCTTTTTGTTTCCAGATTCTGTGAGGTCAGCTCACTCAACTTTTTCTATCTAGAGCTTAACCTAATCTATTGTATACATAAAAGAAAAAAAAAACTCTACTTATGTCCATTAAAAAGTAATACAAAGCGAGGATGGTATTAGAGCTCTAAACTTACTTATTCAATCATCACGAGATCTTTACAACCATATATGGTTGACTTGAAATCCAGGCACTGTAAATAAAAATTTTAACAAAAAAAGAACCGCCTTTAAAACAAATATATTAATATGCTCTAAAGAGTAAGAAATAATTGCGTATTCTTTTATAGTGTTCTTCGTATTCTTATATTCGGAGTCGGCGTCAGCCAAGGTCGGTGTTCCCCGCGTGTCCTCTTGGCAAGAATACGCAATTATTTCTCACTATTTAGAGGATATTAATATATTTGTAAGTTTGTTTTGAAGGCGGTTCTGTTTTAGTTAAAATTTCCATTTATTTTTTGATTTTTAGTGAATGTGAAGTAAACTAACAAATTTGTCTCAATATGTGTACACCTAAAAACGTGTTGCTCATATGAGATAACACCGTTTAAATGAACCAACTTAACAAAGTTAAATTTACATTAATATTTGATTACAGACACATATTTTCTGCCATAAACCGCTCCCTTGCTGTAAGCCGTTGAGGAGATCCATTATCTTCATATTTAAGTACAACTAGCACTTGACCATACCGAGATCACGGTAGGCAACTCAAATATCTGGGTAGCCTATAGAAGTTTCTGTCGAGTATCGTTCATTTGCTCCTAAGAGTTGAAGAGTTCCGTCACTTTGTCATGGATTTCATCATCAGAACCTAACCAAACTATCACAAAACAACCCTTGAAGTATATCCTTTCCAATAAAAAAAGAATCATCGAAATCGGTTGGCGGAATCTTGAGTTATTCGTCCATTTGTCGCGCACATGCTTAATGCAAATTTAACACATCATTATTATGACGAGCACCACCTTTCATTACAAATGAATTGATAACCTCCTCCTTTTTTTAAAGTGGGTTAAAACTTGGATTTGTCACGGGATCTTAAACTGCGAGGATGACACCACGGGGAATAGCTAGTAATTGATAAAAATGACATATAGCCGATTTCTACTTTACATGCCCTTCGTTGCGCAGGTTTCTTTAAGCATGAACTGACGAACGGTGATACTTCAAGGGTTCTTTATTTACAGAACTCTCAAAAGAAACTATGACAATTGTTTGTAATCTTTAGGCATGACAATTGCTCATAATCTGTTTCAAACAACTTCAATTAAATTCGAACCTTATCCACCAGGTTTTAAGATACATTTTTAATAAGGCATATCTGATTATTCTTTATCACGGGACTTGTTATTATGTAAATGTACTTTAAATGGAAGAGTGTAAAGTTTAAATTTATTTGTACCCTGTTTTATATGAAGCTTGCCATCTTTAATCTACACTCCAAATTTTGAATGTAATTTCGTCTTATCGATATAAATGATTAGTAATTATTACGCTGCTTTATAGGCGCCATTTGTTGTCAGGATGTGGTTTAGTGTAGTGACATGTATTTTATTTGCTATTCCGACCTTAGTAGTGACCGAAGACAGACCTTCGAGGTTAGTGCGTATTGATTCAGGACCCATACGAGGTTATAAGGATCCTAATGAAGACATATTTGTGTATTATGGTATTCCTTACGCAAAAGCTCCGAGTGGATCAGAGAGGTTCAAGGTAAATATATATTTTGTTATTCATTTGATATGTTACTTTAGTATTGTGTCATTGCTATGAGTTTTGGAGTTCATCATCATCATTATCGTCTTTGTCATTTCTTATAACTTTCAGTTCATGTTTCTTCAATAGGACATGATCTTTTACATATTAGGATACCTCGTTGTACAAATTATGTACACTATAAGATTTCTAAGACATCTTGCACATTTATTGCTTTGAATTAAATCAATGTGAGGCTTCTGAAGTAGTTATATTATCATTACAAATACAGCGGTTGAAAATAAACATTTGAATGTGGCAAGTTATATATTTACAGTTTTTATTCTCTTCGTTTCCGGCTAACAATTTTTTTAGGTTATCAAATTTTCGAACCGTGACATCTTGTTGTATTATCATACAAATGAATTGAGCGACTTAGTTGGTGGTCTACCTTCTTGAAACCCCAAAAAAATGTTTAAATCAATATCTTATCTGATACTCGATCATATTGGCTAGGCTATATATATGCTTTGCATAACAAATTATAAAGCTACTACCTTATTTTTTAGGCACCTCTTCCATCTCCAATATGGTTCGAGCCTTTGGAAGCCATAGACAAAGAAATTGTCTGCCCACAAATAATTGTGCCCATGTTCGCCACAGCTAATAAAACCATGCAAGAAGATTGCCTCATCGCAAATGTGTTTGTACCTAATACAAATGTGGAAAACTTACCAGTAGTCGTATACATCCATGGCGGAGGATTCTTTATTGGCTATGGTAATATGAGTTTACCGAAAAAAGTCGTGGCAAGCAAAAAAGTTATTGCAGTAACGTTTAATTATAGACTTGGTCCACACGGTTTTCTTTGCTTAGGCACAGAGGACGCACCCGGAAATGCTGGTATGAAGGATCAAGTAGCGCTTTTACGTTGGGTTAGGAGGAATATAAAAAGCTTTGGGGGTAACCCTGACGATGTCACAATAGCTGGTGCCAGCGCTGGATCAACATCAGTAGATCTGCTGATGATATCTAAAATGGCAAAAGGTTTATTCAAAAAAGGTATACCTGAAAGCGGAGCCAGTTTATCTCCCTACGCTCTTCAAGTTGACCCGATACAAAATGCCAAGGAATACGCTAGGTTATTGCAATTTAATGGTGGAAACGATATCTATAAGCTACAGGAGTTCTTTAAAGATACTCCATATGATAAACTACAATCAGGCAATATTATTCATAGAACCGATTCTTCATTTTTAATGGCACCTTGTGTGGAGAGAGATATTGGGCAAGAAAGGTTTCTTGAAGATACTCCTATAAATATATTAAAAAGTGGAGATTACGAGAAAATACCAATCTTATTTGGTTTTGCAAATATGGAAGGATTGATACGAATTGACATATTTGATTCTTGGAAAGATCAAATGAATATTAAATTTTCCGACTACTTACCACCTGATCTACAATTTCTAAATGACCAAGAAAAAGAGCAAGTAGCAAATAAAATAAAAATTTTTTATTTTGGAAACAAAAATGTTAGCGACGACTCTGTATTGGACTATGTAAATTACTTCACAGATGTTTTCTTTGCTTGTCCTACATTAAGATCTATTGATTTACAATTGCAAGCTGGTAATGATCATATATATTTATATGAATACTCTTTTGTCGATGATACTACACCTGTTGTACCATATACACAAGTACGTGGTGCCAACCATTGTGCACAATCAGCTGCAGTGTTCGATGGAGCTAACATAATTGTACCAGATGAAACTGATATAACAGAAGATTTACGTACTATGAAAAGTATAATCCGAGAGCTTTGGATTAATTTTATAACTTCAGGGTAAGTATTATGTAATCTTACAAATTCATGGTATATTCTTAGATAGTCCCATCGCATAAACCGGCTTGAAGGACCAAAATATTGCGTGATTAGGCCAATCTTCGATTTGTTTTTTATTTTGTTGAACGAATTAATTTATATAACGATTATAAAAACGAGTTTTTTAAGGAATAGGATAGGAATAGGTATTCTTTTCCAAAATTGATACTTCTTTATTACATAAAGTTGCGAAGGCTCAATTTCAGGTAAAGGTATTCCTTCAGATACTTGATATCATTTCAATAAACGTTCAACCTTAAACCTCAAAATTTATAGAAATTGCTCCAATAGCAGTAAGATAGATTAAAGTTTTTCCCATATATAATGTGAATATAAAAAAAAAACGTTTCAACGAAGTGTTTATATATTATTTCAGGAAACCATCGAGTGAAGAAGTATCAGAATGGCCACCAGTGGGTTCAGATTATTCTCCGCATATGGTCTTAAATATAAAACCGGAACTACGAGGATCTCTTTTAAAAGAACGATGCCAATTATGGCAGGATGTTTTTGATAAATATTACCGTCCACCTATTCCTCCTTCCAGTATTCCAATACAAAACACTGAATTGTAATACATGTCTTCTAAAACACTACTTATAAGTAGTTTAATAAAACTTACAGTCGATATGTATATACTTATAATATGTATAAATAAATTTCCAAAGTGTAGCTATAATTTTAGTGATATAAAAATGAGTCAGTTAATCGGTGAAGGATGAAACAGTGTAAAAAGCAATTTTACATACACCACCCCTCATTCTCTTCGGGATAGACAGAGACCACGTCATTCCACTTGCCACGATCCTTGCAAATCTCCTTCGCTTCTTTCATTCTCATTAAACCTTTCATACAAGTTCGTCTGTTTAGAGTACTCTTATTTAAAATGTCCTGGATTTGGTCCAGGAACGTTCGCCTTCATCTTCCCCTTCCAAATTTCCCATTCACTCTGGAGTCATAAATTCTTTTTGTCAGTCTTCTTTCATTTATTCTCTCTACGTGCCCAAACCATATAAGCATACTTTTCTCAATTTTAGACGGTAAATCTTCTTTTATGCCACAACGTTCACTTATCACAATATTTCTTACTTTGTCACTCAGTTTTAATCCACTCATACTTCTCAATGCTCTCATCTCTACAGCATTTATTTTACTTGCCCTTTGAGACACCATGTGACTATACAAAAAGGCGTGCAGACCACCATTTACCACATTCCCTGCTTTCACTCTCTTTTCAATGTCACTTTCACATGTTTCATCTTTTGTAAATTTAGATCCCAAGTATACAATTTCACCTCTTCTATGTGTTCCCCATCTATCAAAATATTGCCATTCATCATAAACAATTCTACCGTAATATATCTAAATTTACAATTGTCAGCATTTTTTTAAAACAGTGGTCGGAAAGTGGTTGTATCGACCATAATTAATATAAATAATAAGTTTGAGTATTTATTAAAATTCCACTTTCAAAGACTTACTTACTTCTGTAATTACAGATTTCGCCAAGGCTACAATGTTATCAAGCCTATTTTTTTTTCTAAAGCAATTCCTTTCCAAATAGTAACATAAAAAGATAAACAAGAATTAACGTTATAGCTTTTTAGTTTTCCTGGCAGACATAGGTAAAATATCAAATTAGTTTTCCTCGCTTGAATTCTCAGAAGGGCGATAAAAATTAATATATCTTCGTACAAACTTCAAGTATCCATACAAAAAGGATATACTGTCAATTTTACGTCATTAAGAGACATGGCGATTCTGACGAAAATTTTTTTTTTATTTTTCTTTAAAAAATCACTACACTATAGTTTAGCTTAAGAACTACACACATCTGAAAAGATATAAAAAGTTTTGAGCTTAAAATCCTGAAATTAACAAAATTTTGTTTGGCAAAGGAACCTCACCGGATTTATGAATGGAGATGTACAAAACATTAAAAACAGTGGTGATATTGATATTAAAGTTCGTTCGCGTTAAGAATGCAGTGAGACATAGTTGTTTGCCAGCCTAGCCCCGCCCCCTAACCAATCAAATCTTTTCAAATTTCAAGGTCAAACTCACAGTAATCCTATGTAATTTGAAAAGATTTGATTAATTAGAAAGCGGGGATAGGTCGGGAAATAATGATGACTCACTGCATTCTTAACGCGAACGAACTATAGTGCGTCGTAAAACCACTTCGACGACAATTACGAAAAATTTTATTTACAAAAAATGAGTTTAGGGGTGAGACTACAGTTTTATTAAGTAGAATAGATAAATTACAATCAAGCAACAATAGGAAATGCAGATAGATAATATAGATAAAGATATATTATTTTATATTTTGAAATTTAATGAAAGTATCCGGAATATAAATTACTATCCGAAATAAAACCAAAAAGTTTATAGCGCTTTCGTATATTTAGAAAAGGTCTATGATCGAGTGGTGAGGAATGAGCTGTGGTCAACGTATGGGATGAGCGGTTGTCTGATTCAAGCATTGAAGTCTCTCTATGAGGGTTCTAGTGCTTGTGTCAGAATGAACGGGGTGTACACGGGGTGGTGTCCTGTCGAAAGAGGTGTTCGACAGGGATGTGTTGCGTCACCGTGGCTGTTTAACCTATTCATGGATAACTGTTTGACAGATTTAAAAGAAAGCATGTATGGGTTAAGAATGAATGAATTACTCATCAAATGTTTACTCCACGCTGATGATCAAGTAATACTTGCGTCATCCGCTAATGAGCTACATGAGATGGTAAATATTAGAAATATAGCTTTGAAAGGGAAAGGAATGAAAGTGAATGTAAACAAAACGAAAGTTATGTTTTCTGAAAGAGATGAATCTATGATGAATGGCACTATTTTGATAAATGGGGAACAAGTGGAAGAGGTGAAAGAATTTCTATACATCTAAATTTACAAAAGATGGAACATGTGAAATTGATATTGAAAGAAGAGTGAATGCAGGGAATATGGTAAATGGTGCCCTGCGTGCCTTTATGAATTGCCAGATGGTGTCTCAAAGAGCCAGACTGGCTGTGCATGCAGGAGTGTTAGTGCCAACACTTATGTATGGTAGTGAAAGTTGGGTATGGCAGAAGAATCACAAAAGTAAAATAAATGCGGTAGAGATGAGAGCGTTGAGAAGCATGAGTGGATTAAAACTGAGTGACAGAGTGAGAAATAGTGTGATAAGAGAACGTTGTGGTATAAAAGAAGACGTAGTGACTAAAATTGAAAAAGGTATGCTTAGATGGTTTGGGCATGTAGAGAGAATGAATGAAAGGAGACTGACAAAAAGGATTTATGAGTCAAGAGTGAATGCGAAAGTTGGAAGGGGAAGACCGAGGCGAACGTTCCTGGACCAAATCCAGGACATTTTAAATAACGGCCAGGTCAAGAGTACTCTAAACCGACGAACTTGTATGAAAGGTTTAATGAGAATGAAAGAAGCGAAGGAGATATGCAAGGATCGTGGCAAGTGGAAGGATGTTGTCTCTGGCTACCCCTATGGGAATGAGGCGTGATGCTATGTATGTATCCGGAATATTATTCAAAGTAAAACCCTTCGTGCCTTTTTAAAAAGATGAGACACAGTAATAATTAATGACAATTGCTTGTACTCTAGGATAATAAATTTTGTGTTATAAGTTCCCATGTTTCTTTGTATTAGATTGTTCCATTGTTATTATTTTACATATATATGAGTATGTTTAGAAAAGTAGAAATGTTTAGAAATTTTCTGTATAAGCAAAATAAAAGGGTCCAGAGTGCGGTCTGAATGAAGTTGTACATAAAATATGGGCGTCGACTTCCACAGGGTCACAGGACGTACTCTTATTCTGGTAGTGAATATTCATAGCATTTTTACTTATCAGCGATCTTCAGCACTTCGATTGAACCGGCATAGTTTAAGTTGTAGGCCAGCGAAGGAGCTCACATTATGGTCCTTCGAGCCGGATAAGTAGAAATAGTCGACGAAGTGGCTATATTCTGGTATTTCGATCCAGATAGAACAAAGTATTGAAGACTGGTAGTGAAAAGAAGCTGCTACTCCAATCATAACACTTGTGGCACGCACCAATATCCTCATAACATTTCTAGTCCACACAAGTATCATTATAACATTTGGGGCCGTTCTATAAGAAAATATTATAATAACATATAATTTATTTCACATTATACTCGTACATAAACAATATGATATATCACAAATATTTATAACTCCGTATGAATTAATGAAGGAACAGGGGCTAGTGGTTCGAAATAGTAGTCCTTGTAAATACTCTCCCAAAATGTAGTTCGCTCTTTTAATAGGGATCCCTTCATTTCCAGAGTTCTATTTAAAGACATATACGGTGACCATTCTTCTCCTACAGGTAACCACTCAGGAAGCTTTGAGCCCTCAGGGACAGGTTTTCTGAAAAAAAAAAGCGTTACTATCGTTAGCTATATTAGTTTTTTAAAAGGTACTCTAAATATGGTAGTAGAAAAAATTAAAGCGACAAAAATATCTTAATTCTTCAAATGGTTTCTGAGGTATAGATGATCAAAAAGAAAGTTGTCCTGTCGAGACCAAAAAAATAGGTAATTGAAGCGAAATATCCAATTCATAAAGTGTTTGTTGGAAAATCCGTAAACCAGGAACTGTAGACAAGTTACTTTCAAAGATTGCTAACGCTCAAAAAATGTAAGGGAATGACGTTTCTTATCGAAACGAATCAAAAAATTAAACGTCATACCCATACATTTTTTGAGCGCTAGCAATCTTCTAAAGTAACTTGTCTAGAGGCCCAGACCAGCAAATCAATGATAGAAAAAGCAATCGAAAAAATTTGTTTTCATGATATTCATTAAGGTACACGATTACTAGGATTTTTTTGCAATATCCTAAACTAAGAAACTTTTAGATTACAAAAAATACAGCCATTTGAAAAATCACCAAACATATAGATTTTATTTTTGATCCCTTAATTTTTTCCACTAGTGTATCGCTCTAGAAGATTGCTAACGCTTAAAAAATGTATGCGAATGACGTTTCATATCGAAACATATCGAAAAATGAAACGTCATTCCCATACATTTTTTAAGCGTTAGCAATCTTCGAAAGTGACTTGTTCACCGGCCCAGTATTGTGTGTGATATTGCAATTTTATCTTTTTTATATAGTGCATAATTTCGCTTTTAACATGAAAATATTCCAATACTTTAAATTTGTATGTTTAATAAACTCGTGTGAACATCTTTATTTATTGTTTTTCGTTTTACAATGGGATTCACCCGAAGTTAACTTTAGTTTTAGGAACAATTTCACAAAAAACTAATCATTTGTATTGTTTCATTTTATTCACTTACCCAGTCAATATGAAGTTTATCCATATTTCTCTTACAATCTTTTTATATTGCCTTAAGTCGTGTGAAATATCTTTTTCATCCATTTTATTAGCAGACCATTGTCCATCTAACACTGCTTCGCTTTGAGCACAATGATTTGCTCCACATATATTGGTAAAAGGTACTATTGCGTCATCTTTACTACAATACGAATACTCGTATAAGTATATTTGATTATTACCAGCTTCTACATGTAATTTGACTGCTCTGAGGGTAGGGTACGTGAAAAACACATCACTAAAGTAATCTATATAACTTAGAATAGTTTCTTCATTAATTAATTTATCACCAAAGTAAAAACGTTTTATCCTATCCGCCACTTGCTCCTTTTCACTATCATCTTTGAATTTTAAATCACCTGGTAGAAAATCTGAGAATTTTTCATTCATTAAATGCTTCCATGTATCAAAAAGTGGCATTCGAAACAATCCTTCCATATTTGCAAAGCCATATAACATTGGTAGCTTTTTATAAATTCCACTTTTAAGTATATTAACTGGACTATCAATTAAAAATACTTCTTGTCCTATATCGCTTTCAACACACGGTGACATAAGGAAAGTGAAGTCAGTTCGGTTCATTACATCTACTGAAATTAATTGCTCGTATGAAACAGTCTTATAAAATTTCTCCAAGGCTTGTATATCTTTAAACTCCTCAGTGCTTATCAGATTTGCGTATTCCTTTGCATTTTTAATAGGATCACTTTGTATACTAAATGCAGCGGTATTTGCACCGCTTTCAGGGATAACCTTTCCAAATAAGTTATCTGTTGTTTTAGATATCATAAGAAGGTCTACTGATGACGACCCCGCGCTATATCCAGCTACAGTGATATCGTCAGGGTTGCCACCGAATTTAGATATATTTTTTTTCACCCAGCGGAGTAAAGCTACTTGATCTTTCATTCCTGCATTTCCAGGAATATCTTTGGTACCTAAACAGAGAAAACCGTGCGCTCCAAGTCTATAGTTAAAAGTCACTACAATGACTTTTTTTGTATTAACCAAATTTTTGGGTGTACAAAGGTTTCCGAATCCCATAACATACGCTCCTCCATGAACATATACAACCACTGGTAGGTTGTTTTCATTATTTTCAGGTACAAAAACATTTGCAATCAAACAATCTTCTTGCATAATTGAATTGTCTAGTGTTAAGGGGAAATAATTGTATTGGGGACAGAAAATTCCTCTGTCTACCGCTTCAAATACTTCAGACCATTCAGGAGGCGGCAACGGTTCCTATAAAGAACAGAATTACATACATTATAATAAACTCATATACAAAATATCTCTAAAACTATTAACAAGATTAAACATAGCATTTAATAAGACACAACAATGAATTTTATTCTTACATATTATAAAACAAACTCCACTTCCGTTTCGGTTCTATTCGCGATAAAATGAAAACTACTGGATGGATTTTCATACGGCCTTCACAAACAGATAAACTGATTCTTTATGAAAGTTTTTGCATATAATTTATCACGATTTCATGTAAATTGATTGAAATATGACGATAATGTTGGCTGTGTCGGAAAACATCAAGATGGATAAGAGCTTTCATCAAAAACGCTGCATTGACCCTTTAAAATATTTCAAAACAATGAACAGTGAGATATTCCTTTTTAATAGATCTACAAAAAAGTCCATGATGACATATATCTATCTTTTAGGAATAGCTCGTTATATCCATTCCAATACCCGCGGCCATTCGTTTAGCCTGACAAATGGTTTCCAAAACTAATTTCTGGCCCTAATGTTATGACTGTGTTTGTCGCTTATTTCGTTGATAAATGATCTTTAAACAATATAATCATAAAATCATTTATTTACATATATTGATAAGATAAAATTGATGTTGTAGTATTATATAACAGAGCATTTAAATGTACCTTAAAATGACATGCGAAATTACAATTCAAGGTCTCGTTGACATAATTGTTCGCTAGGTCTGGAATTCGATACATTGCAGAGCTAATCTATGAAATTGTATTTGCTAATATGTCTAAGATTATACTTGTGGGAGGTTATGATTAGTTACTACCCTGCCAATAAACACTCCAAACTAAAATAACATTACATATGATGAAAGATCAAGAGCATAAACTACACGTTAATGAAATGAAAATGATCTATATTGTAGCCGAAGTTATACTGTTGGAAAAGTGCGCAACGAGCAAGCAAAAGGGGTTTTTTTATGAAAACGCTTGCGAGAAGAAGAGAGGAAGAGGAAGACCACCTGTCACGTGGTGGACAACAGTGTCCAAAGATTTGAACCGGGCTAGCTTATCTTTACAGACAGGAGGAGCTTTTGACACCTAAAAATCGATACCAAATAATGGGAATAAGGTTAGAGAGAAGAAGAAGAAGCACACAACGAAAGTCTTTGGTCACTTTTTTTCCGTTTGTGTAATTAATTTGTGGAACGACTTGTCACGAACAATAATAGAAGCTAAATCCTTAGCAATATTTAAGAGACCAATGAAATTAAAAGAAAAGATGAAATTCAGAGAAAATAATCAGTTTGCATTAAAATTGAAATGGACGGGACACACGATGATTATATCGAAATTTAGGAATATTTGAAATCGAACCGTCATTATAGAGCTATCAAAAACAAATTGATTCTAAACACTTTATCTATAAGTTTATATCGAAGGTATAGTATAGATTATATAACAGATTATTAATTTACTGATACTATACATTATAGATTACTGGCTGATAAATTCAGCTACTAGTGGGACAGAGATTTAAAGTACGGCGCCTTCAATTTGATGCTAAAATAACTTAGTTAACAGCAGAATTCATACTTAAACATCTATTGTGTTAAAAAGAATTGCAATAACGAATTTTATTAGATTATAAACTAAAATGAAACCTCAGCTCAGGAAAGTTATTAACTGAATCAAATATCATTAGTTTCGGAGTTTAATTTATCAAAATTAATTCGTTACTTTCGCTAAAAATCGAGAACGGTTGGACTGATTTGGCTAATTTTGGTTTTGAATTATTTTTGGAAGTCTAGGGGAAGTTCGAATATAGTAAAAACAACAATTTCGCTTTCCCTTAGAAACTACTCCTATTTGTCAAACATTTGATGTTTGTTTGATGTTTAGAAATCGGTTGTACTTAAAAGTCGTTCAATAATAATAATAAATTTAAAAATGAAGTCCCGCCGTTCAGAAATCAAATTGAATTTTAAAGAAATCTTTTGTTTTTCTTCATTTGTTTTTGACATTTGACATAGATTAAATTGAAATATCTCTTTACTTTTCAAGACTTAATATGTAGAATCCTTCTCCCTTTTTTTTTTTAAAGAAATCTTTTATCTTTGTACTAACATGTATTGTTTTGTATTATAGTAGTAACTTTATACATACATGCA
Organism: Elymnias hypermnestra; assembly: GCA_015832385.1. NCBI lineage: Eukaryota > Metazoa > Arthropoda > Insecta > Lepidoptera > Nymphalidae > Elymnias > Elymnias hypermnestra. The sequence goes on from JACTOM010000907.1 coordinate 3,051,322, forward strand.
TAACATCACGCCTTATTCTCATAGGAGTAGGCAGTGACAACGTCCTTCCACTTGCCACGATCCTTGCATATCTTCTTCGCTTCTTTCATTTTCATTGAACCTTTCATAGAAATTCGTCAGTTTAGAGTACTCTTGACTTGGCCCTTAATTAAAATATGTTGGATTTGGTCCAGGAACGTTCGCCTTGGTCTTCCCCTTCCAACTTTCGCATTCACTCTTGACTCATAAATCCTTTTTGGCAGTCTCCTTTCATGCATTCTCTCTACATGCCCAAACCATCTACGCATACCTTTCTCAATTTTAGTCACTACGTCTTCTTTTATACCACAAGTTCTGTTATCACACTATTTCTTACTCTGTCACTCAGTTTTAATCCACTCATACTTCTCAATGCTCTCATCTCTACCGCATTTATTTGACTTTTGTGATTCTTCTGCCATACCCAACTTTCACTACCATACATAAGTGCTGGCACCAACACTCCTGCATGCACAGCCAGTTTGGCCCTTTAAGACACCATCTGGCAATTCATAAAGGCGCGCAGGGCACCATTTCCCATATTCCCTGTATTCACTCTTCTTTCAATATCACTTGCACATATACCATCTTTTGTAAATTTAGAACCCAAGTATAGAAATTCTTTCACCTCTTCCCCATCTATTAAAATAGTGCCATTCATCATAGATTCATCTCTTTCAAAAAGCATACCTTTCGTTTTCTTTACATTCACTTTCATTTCTTTCCCTTTCAAAGCTTTATTTATAATATTTAACATCTCATGTAGCTCATTAGCGGATGACGCAAGTATTACTTGATCATCAGCGTAGAGTAAACATTTGATGACTAATTCATTCATTCTTAACCCATACATACTTTCTTTTATATCTGTCAAACAGGTATCCATAAATAGGTTGAACAGCCATGGTGACCCAACACATCCCTGTCGAACATCCGTTTCGACAGGAAACCACTCCGTGTACACCCCGTTTATTCTGACACAAGCACTAGAACCCTCATAGAGAGACTTCAATGCTTGGATCAGATAACCGTTTACCCCATACGTATATAACGTTGACCACAGCTCATTCCTCACCACTCGATCATAGGCCTTTTCTAAATATATAACATTATAAAGTAATAATATTTGTGACTATTTTAATTAATTAAAATTTAATTGCGGTATTCATTTTATATCAATCAAATTCTATCCCTGTCTACACGTCGGTGGCGATATAATTTTTGGCCCGATTGACACCCATAAAAGCCATAAATTAAAGAAGATAAGACATTTGACATTGACAACCAATAATTTCTGCTCGCAACTATAATATTTGATAGACTATGGCGGGAATCTGGGCGTTAAGGTGATTACGAATTATTTTTGTTCAGATTTGACCACATTTCTTACCAAAGTTGAAACATTCTGCAATTATAATTCAGCTTTTTTATTTATTGATTCTGAGGCGGTACAATATTTGCCGGCTCAGCTAGTATTGTATATAAATGTGACACGTTACGTGACTCATTTCGAAGTTTATTGCAAATAATATTAAAGATCTATCAGAGGTTTGCCGCAATAAAGAGATAGACACATTTATGGGTATACTACCTTAGCTCGCTACTTCGTCCGCGTGGAATATTTTTTCGGTAGCATTTTCATTAATTTAGACAAATTTTGGTAGCTTTTTCAAAAATTTTACAAATCAGAAACGTACGTATAACACCCCTGCAAGCCCCCTTGCGGGTGAAATTTCGCAAAATCCGTTCTTAGCTGACCTCTACTCGACAAAAGGAATATTCCTACTAAATTTCAAGTCTCTACGCCTTAAGGTGCCAGAGATATCGTCATGAGTCAATACTTGGATATCTCTTTTATATATATAGATTAGTATGATATTCTTTGTATTTTGAAATTATATGAGCTGCCTTTCAATAAATGTTCCGTCAAATTCAATCTAGTCCTTTCGGTGATATACCAAAAGCAAAAAGCAGACACATAATAATATAAGCAATTTTATTACAGTAAGTACCGAGTTTATATTCACGTACATTATGTAAAGAGCTCATTAATCTTTCTTTATTACTGTAGACAGGTTTAATTTCATTTATTAAAATAAATCTAACTAATATTATAAAGAGGAACCATTTGTGTTTTTGTATGTATGGATGTATGTTAGTAACGTTTTCACACAAAAACTACTGGACCGATTTCAAAAATGTTTTCACCATTAGAAAGCTGCATTTTCACTGAGTGACATAGACTATATTATTTCTTTTTCTTAAATAGATATCCCTAGCAAAAATGCACTAATGTAACCCAAGGCGTGAAACAAAAAAATTGTTATTGCGTGCGCTGCGGAAACTATTGAACATCAAACAAAAAAATGTTCTACAATATTACATAACGTATTAATATCTATAAAAAAGTCCATGATATCATACGTCCAACTACTGTAGTTATGCTACTGTAACTAAATTTTAAAAGTTAATAAAGCGCCCACAATAATCAAACCATATTATTCATATCTCTGTATTAATCGTCATACTATTAAATAATATTCTATTAAAGGCAGTTTCAATACCTGTAAAATACTATTTAAATTATTAAAATCGGACATTACATTCAAAAGATATAACGATTTGCCAATGTTTCCCGTGTGGTTCCTAATCCCAAGGATATCGAACGAAATCGTCAAATATTCATAAATAGTTTCATCAAAATTGTTGCATTTAGGAAGGTTTCAGTTACATATCTACATATGTTGTTTTCTTGCCCTTAGCCCACTAGGTGGGGTCGGCACAGCATGTTTCCTTTCGCCACTTCACTCTATCCGCTGTCATTTCTACATTCACACCCTTAATACACATATCCTCTTGCACACAATTCATCCACACTTTTTTTGGTCGCCCTCTCCCGACCCTGCCGCTTACCATCATATTTAGGACCCTCTTGCATACATGGCTATCCTCCCTTCTCATTACATGTCCATACCAGGCTAACCTTCCACTCCTTAACTTCTCGGTCACTGGTGCTACTTTCACACTTCCTCTAATATACTCATTCTTAATCTTATATATATAAGTTACATATCTACATATACAAGAATTATATACACGTATAACAAATGAATATTTAATTTACCTTAAATCTGTCCGGACCTGTGGGTGCAGTAGCGTAGGGAATGTTATAGAACGTGTATATATCATATTCAGGGTCCTTGTACCCTTTTATGGGACCTTGATTTAATTTAACCACACGTGATTGATCGCCTGCACATAATCCTAATATAAATAAACAAAAAAAGGCAAAAAATAAACTAGTTATATCACGACACATGACTGTTTCTGATGGCGAATGGCTCGTGAATACTACTTGAAGATAACAGTGTCTACGTTATAAAGCTATTTAAATGAAGCGAATCGTTTTGTACATTGCGTTTTGCCTTGAATACAATTGAATTCATTGTAAACTATACATAGCAACGCCTCGTTGGAAAACTAACTTCCTTAAATCTAAAATATACTATTTAGTCGCAAAAGGTCTATTCGTAACATTTCAGAATCAAAAAATAAAATCTGAATGATAATTGCAGAATGTTTCTACTTAAGTGTAAAATGTGATTAAAATTTAACCGTAACGAAAATAATTCGTAAACGAGCACCCAGATTCCAGCCAAAATATAATTCCGATCAGAAATTGTTGGTTGTCAATGTCAAATGTCAAAGACTAATAAAAAAAAATCCTAAACTACGTGCCTTCTTCAACTAACGTGACACTGGCGAAGTTGTGTGTTGCTTGTCACACCTGAAAGCCATTTACTAAAAGAAGATGAAGAATTTCCTAAAATAAAGCAGCAGTCCAAGTGGAACACTTGATAATTTTCAAAACTACTTACACGACATAAGTTTCAAGTCTTATATGGAAAAGTCTTGGAGCTCATTCTTGATTTCATCAAAATTGGCTAAGAGTAAATGTTATGCCGCCATCTAACCATACCAAGGCGACCTTGGTTTTTTCTCCATAGATATGCAAATCGCTCTGTATCCTCTACCATATCAGGAATACGTCTTGGTCACTTGTGTTCCCCTGTTCATCTAGCGAAACTCCGGATCAAGGACAACTCAATTTGTTAGTATGGCCTGGATGAAGGCTTTTTCCTATATCATGTTTAACTGTCCTAAAATATCCCATTCTTTATATGACATTATCCCATCTACTGTTCTTTTTCCTGTAAATATCCAATATTTGTTAACCCTTGTATATAGTCCCTATAAAATCAAATTATCTTTATTCAAGTAAACCTATTATAGCACTTTTTAATCGTCAAATATCGTTTTATATCGTTTTTATTTTTTCATATATTATTTAAATGAATGACGACTTACAATCTAAAGTTACGAGGATTCCCTCGCGCCCTGATCTGATAAGAGCCCATAACAAACGCAGTCTATATATATTTTAAATTTATTTATTCAATCCCAGACTTTTTGTCTTCTAAGTATTCCTTTAAATTGTAGAATGATTTCTCTATTAGTTTTCTTTTAATGAAAGACATAAATTTCGTCGTCGTCGTCGCTTCAACCGATGGACGTCCACTGCTGGACATAGGTCTCACGTAATGACCTCCACAAGGCCCGATCTTGCGCCACCTGGCTCCAGCGGCTACCGGCGACCCTCTTTATGTCGTCGGTCCACCTTGTGGGGGGTTTGCCTACACTGCACCGTCCGGTGCAAGGTCGCCACTCCAGCACCTTCGGTCCCTAACGTCCATCGGTCCTTCGGACTATGTGCCCCGCCCATTGCCACTTCAGGTGACTTAAATTTACTCAGAGGCATCTTTGTAACTTCTTCTGGGAGCTTGTTGTTGAATGACTTGTCAATTTTATTTAGCCTACTAGAATTTACAGCAATTTTATATTTATTTCTTAAGTTATATGAGGTGCATTCACTTTTTTTCCTAAAAGAGTTAATATTTTAATGGACGTTGAGCAAGTTTCCTAATATATATATACACCGTAAACTGTCATTATATTCACTGCTCTGACTTTTGCCTAACAGCCCTTTTCTGCAATATATTATAAATATCTTTCAAAATGTATTAAATGTAATAGAATTAAGTTAGTAATATTTGTCCATATTCTAATTTATTTTTTAATTTTTAGTGGTAGTTGTTAATATATATAAAGTCAATCAACTATTTGTAGATTATCAAAATTTTGGTTTGGAATATCATATCATCACCGTGCAATCTCCTACGTGCTTTCTCAAACTCACATGACACTGGCGAAGTTGTGTGGGCTTTGTCACACCTGAAAGCCAAATATAAAATGTAGATGAAATTTAATTTAATTTCTGATCGGCGGGACGAACGTTAAACTTTTGACATTCAAAAGCAAGAACAGATATAAAATAAACTTTGATTTTAGTTTGATTTCTAAACGACGAGACGAACAAGAAATATTTGACAGGTAGGAATAGTTTCTATGGGAAAGCGATATAGCTGTTTTTACTATATTCCCAGCATATTTTTATGTCTACTCAACTTTCAAACCTTCCCTGGAGTTGCACAATTGCCCGATTGACTAGAAATTTAATATACATATTCCTTTCTCGATAAAGACGCTTGTAAAGAACGGATTTTCCCATGGAAATGTAATATACAAATGAAAAACCATTGATTTAATTCAAGCTTTAAAACTATTGTTGCGATTGACATGAAACACGTCATATATATTCTTTTTGCGAAGTAGACTCACTAAATACAAATATTTTAACTAAGTTTATTATATCAGTAGGATATATAGGGCATTTTTAATGAGCAATTTAATCAGAGCAACTTTAGGACATTGTCCTTTCTAATTTCTTGGTGATGACCTTCGGTCGTGGCTAGTTATCAGCAAAGAGGTACCAAGCAAGAGATTAGTGTTCCGATACGATGCTGTGTAGAAACCATAAGAGGTAAATTGCCTCTTACCTGATTAACGCGCTTCTTAAACTGTCAGCAATAAAAAAATCCTACATCTAATTTCTTTTATATCAGTTAAAGAAAAGAAGTTACATTTCGTAAATAAAACAACAAATATCAAACGGTACACGCTTCAAGACTTAATAAGGACTTAATACGGTAACTCGCGTCCCTTGAAAATTTATGGAGGAACACGATCCCAAGCTCCGAGGCGATTAATAGCTTAGCAAAGTAGGTAACAATGAAACCAATTCCTGTATGAAATATGGCACTTGCGGGCTTTGTATCGGGATGTTGTACCATACACACTTTGTTGTTATATACGAGGGCTTGAAGTCCTACTACATCATTTCAGAGATTACTATCATTGCCTTATTATTTCCTAAAAACAGAGTCATCGAAGCCACCTATTTAAATTATATAAAAGTTGCGAGTCATCTGTATACCATAGCTTTCCTTTTAATATGTGGAAATCAGGGCCTGTAGACAACGTAACTTAGAAAGTTACGTTGTGATGTTATGTAGTATCACGCCTCATTCCCATAGGGGTAGGCAGAGACAACATCCTTCCACTTGCCACGATCCTTGCATATCTCCTTCGCTTCTTTCATTCTCATTAAACCTTTCATACAAGTTCGTCGGTTTAGAGTACTCTTGACCTGGCCGTTATTTAAAATGTCCTGGATTTGGTCCAGGAACGTTCGCCTCGGTCTTCCCCTTCCAACTTTCGCATTCACTCTTGACTCATAAATCCTTTTTGTCAGTCTCCTTTCATTCATTCTCTCTACATGCCCAAACCATCTAAGCATACCTTTCTCAATTTTAGTCACTACGTCTTCTTTTATACCACAACGTTCTCTTATCACACTATTTCTCACTCTGTCACTCAGTTTTAATCCACTCATGCTTCTCAACGCTCTCATCTCTACCGCATTTATTTTACTTTTGTGATTCTTCTGCCATACCCAACTTTCACTACCATACATAAGTGTTGGCACCAACACTCCAGCATGCACTGCCAGTCTAGCCCTTTGAGACACCATCTGGCTATTCATAAAGGCGTGCAGAGCACCATTTACCATATTCCCTGCATTCACTCTCCTTTCAATATCACTTTCACATGTTCCATCTTTTGTAAATTTAGATCCCAAGTATACAAATTCTTTCACCTCTTCCACTTGTTCCTCATCTATCAAAATATTGCCATTCATCATAGATTCATCTCTTTCAAAAACAATAACTTTCGTTTTGTTTACATTCACTTTCATTACTTTCCCTTTCAAAGCTTTATTCATAATATTTGCCATCGATTTATTATTTCGAAGATTGCTAACGCATAAAAATGTATGGGACTGACGTTTCATTTTTCGATAACTTTCTATGTGAAACGTCATTCCCGTACATTTTTTAAGCGTTAGAAATCTTCGAAAGCCACGTTGTCTAAGGGTCCTGTTATTTAAAGTAAATGTCAATAAGGATATTACGTTTGAAGATGGTCATGAGGTATTAGGAGACCGCTCCCGAAAACGAAGACAGATATTACTACTGATACCTTTGATTATGGGACGCAAAAACATTGAGACTGATTTTTAAAAAATCATATTTTAATCGTATCTGATGTTACGAATTTATTACTTAGATATATATTCGTTGTAAAGTAAAATCTATATATTGATTAGATTATGAATGTAAGCGTGTATCTAATAATCTGTAAGGAAGTGATTAAAATCTTAAATATAACTTTTATGTTAACAAAAATAAATCTGCAGTCCAACTTAGTACATTTTCCACTATTATTACATTTCCACCATTGGTATCTACGTGGGTGAAACCTCGGGGCGTTACTAGTTTGAAAATAAACAGTTTGAACCACAATATCAACAGTAGAGCTGAATTACTCCTGCCGGATGTCTCATACAAAAATAATTCTGTGTATATTTTGCTATTGCGAATTCGTCAGGCGAATTTCCTTTAAAATAGTCTTTGATGGTTAATCATTTTATGTAGAGCTAACAATAATACAAAGAATTATTGCGTATCGTTTTGTATTTCATAAATAAATCCTGCTCAATGGTTTTTGCAATCAAACAAATGACGTGTAAAGGATAAATATTTGTACATAAAACTAGGGTAAGGGACCTTGTAATTTCCGTCATAATAATCAATATAGATAGATAAGGTAAACTGCTTGTCTCAGATTCGATTCCGCCACATTTGCAACAAATATCCGATTTCATTTTAATAATGTGTATAAAAATTGAACTTACATTTATAGATTCCTATTTTTATATCGAATTGAATTTGAAAGAGATAATTGTTATAGAAAATAATAATATAAATGTATAAATTGCAAGTAAATTATAAATTAGATAAATAAAGAAAAGCCCGCACAACGGTTACTCGTTGTTTACCGAACGTTTGTCAGCCGTATTTTACACACACGCACGTACGCACGCACGCCCGCACACACGCGTGCCCAAACACACTCACACGCGCGCACACAGACACAAGCACAAATATACACTCGCAAACGCGCACCCTCTCTCACACACACATGTACAATAAATCATCTCATTTAATTATGCAACTATTCGTTTATATGTAATATATTTCCTGGTTGTCATCAGAGTGATTCCCGGTAATATGAAGAAATCTGGACTTAGTGACCGTCTACATTACAAAAGGAGACACTTTAACACAATTTAAAATCCATCGCAAATAGTTTTGAAGATTTTTTGATGACTGAGTGAGTTAGTGATGTAAAGCTACCCTCGCATTATTGCTTTTTTAATTATCCCGGGTTATATAGGATAATATCTGTTAAATAAAGTGCTCCATAAATTGGAAAGATAAAGAACGATGGAAAAGATTGAGAAAATATTTTTACTCCATTTCAGAGGTAAATTGGTATCTTGATCGCAAGACAACAATGTGCCTGTTACATAAACCGTTACAATAACGTAGAGATGATGTTTTAGATTATACACATAAGGAAAATTTGTAAAAATAATCTTTATTTTGTCTATTATTTTATGCATTGATCTTACAGGTTTAAGATGAATATTTTTTTGTTATTACTGGCGTAATTCAAAACAAAGAAACAAAGCAAAAGCAACACCTAATTTAACAAAATCAAATCAACAAACAAACTAAATGCAAATCAATGAACAATTTAACACAAACAAATTTAAAGCAACCATCAAACAATTTAATAAAAACCAACTGACAATTTAACAAAACCTACAAACAATTTAACAAAAAAAAAACAGCAAACAATATAACAAAACCAACCAACAATTTAACAAAACCAACAAACTATTTAACAAAACTAATAAGCAAACCATCCAACAATTTAACAAAACCAACATGCAAACCACTAAACAATTTCACAAAACCAACTAACAATTTAACAGAACCAACAAACAATTTAACAAAGCAAACAAGGAAACCATCAAAAAATTTAACAAAACCAACTAGCAAACCATCATACAATTTAACAGAACCAACAAACAAATTAATAAAATCAACAATCAAACCAACAAACAATTTAACAGAATTAACAAACAATTTAACAGAACCAACAATCAATTTAACAAAACCAACAAGCAAACCAACAGAACCAATAAACAATTTAACAGAGCAAACAAGGGAACCATCAAAAAATTTAACAAAACCATCTTACAATTTAACAGAACCGACAAACAATTTAACAAAACCAACAAACAATTTAACAGAATGAACAAACAATTTAACAGAACCAACAAACAATTTAACAAAACTAACTATCAAACCAACTAACAATTTAACAGAATTAACAAACAATTTCACAAAACAAACTAATAACATAACAAACAAATTTAATAGGACCAACAAGCAATTAAACAAAACCATCAAACTATTTCACATAACCAACTAAAAATTTAACAAAACCAACAAGCAATTTCAAACAAATAAACTAAAGACAAACCTGTGTTTAGTTTTAATTTGTTTGGTTCTGGTCTTGTTGGAGGCTGCGGTCGTGGCTAGTTACTACCTTACCAGTAAAGACGTGCCGCCAAGCAAATAAAATACGATTCTATGTAGAAACCAATAAGGGTAAATTACCTATTACCTCACCAGCGATATATTTATTATCAACGGACAGACTTGACGTTACAAAACAGCTCGTTGATGCTATTTGAATAAAGATATTTGAATTTGATTTAGAATATGGATTATTTCGCGGTTTGATTTTAATAAGACTACCCTCGCATCGCTGCTCAAATAAATTTATTTAATCCGATTACGAGTGATTTAAAGGATGTCTACTTTACTGATTGTATGTCTGTCTGTCTAAACTAAATTGCCCCTTTCTAGTGTTAAATTAAAAGCCGAATACTCGCTTACGCCGTTGAAATATGTGGACATATTCAGGGTTATTGGTAATTGGACGTATTCCCGTGATAAACATTTTAATTGATACTTTTTCTGTGAAGCCGCAATTTCGACTTAATTCAGAAGTGAAACTTCTTTGGCAAACCAATTTTTAAATCTGGATTATATATATGTCGGAGTGCAAGAGTCTGAGGATCGATGGCGCCATCTTTGTATCGGCGTGGGGGCAGAGTCAATAAGTGGCAGTCCGGCCCGTCTCTCGGCAATTCTCGAGCGGCGGTCGGCCGGAGTGGTCGACTATTGAAACTGTCGCGTTCCTAGCTATTATTGTTAATAAGTT
>JACTOM010000907.1:3062111-3100054 GCA_015832385.1 Elymnias hypermnestra
ATATTGAGTTTTCTATTAAGATTTTCTCAATATTTGCCCGAAGTTGGGAAGTTGGCGGTGTGATCCACCCCCGTGCCTCGGAGAGCACGTTAAGCCGTCGGTCCTGCGCCCGATCTCTCTCCGGTTGTGTCGGATTACCATCACATCGGTCTATGAGAGTGAAGGAATAGAGAGTGCACTTGTGTACTATGCCTGCCAACCCGCAATGGAGTAGCGTGGTGGGTCTATGCTCTAATAACCCTCTCTCGTATGAGTGAGGAGGCCTGGGCCCAGCAGTGGGACGTCAATGGGCTGCTACTTACTTAAAAAAGTAGATTTGTTGGGAATTTAATTGTGATTAAAATATTAAAAGTGTCGAAAATTAAACTATTAATAATTTCATGAAATCTCAAATGACGAATTGTAAATAAAAATGCCACATGTTAAAACTATCTAACCTTCAAACGAATTAGCACAAAAAACGCTGCATATCTTCGTGATGCTAATCACGTGATTCATACGTAAATCATTTATCCTCGTGCAACGAAAGAAGTTTGACTTCAAAAATCACTTTTGCATACTGCTTATGGCAGTTTAAACAATCACAAATATCCGGGGTTCTTCACAACTAAGTTATGGGGTACTGGCCTCAAGGCAATGCCTTATTACCCGGGCTAATTTTCTCAGGCATCGACAATACCCGGTATTTGTTTCTGCCCCTCATTCTAACGGACAGGTTTCCACCAGTTTACGCCGGCGGGACCATCCAGGTCAATATCGTCATTATTGCGTAATCATTGCGTCGTCAATGCCGTCATCTTCACCCACAACTGGTTGTGACAGCAGGAGCTCACAAGGTAGGGGACACCAAGTGCTTTCAGATATAAGATGCTGGCTGGCAATGGAGCTGTTTGTGCGGGGAGTGGTCCGCGTGGCGGAATATGCTTCTCGCCAACTGCCGCACGAACACCTCCACGGTGGGCGTCGTGGTGTCACGATGAATGGCGTTATTCCTGACGTACCTCGTAGCTCTTACTGTCAGAAAGAGGAGCCGCATACGTCAATCTGTAACGGACGTAGGCTGTGTAGACCTTCAGCTTGGTTTTCGTCGCAAATAGTTGGATAATAGTAGGGAAAACGTTGAATTACCAATAACCCTGTATATACACAAATAAATAAGACTGAAGTGTCATTTATGTAAAATAAAACAACAGCTTTTTATTAAACACACATCGCTTCTTTGGGATAATAGTGACAATTATAAAAACACAGATTTTAGAGGAGCATTTGAATGCCACAGCTTGATATCTGCCGATTTAATGCGAGAAAATATAAACATTTATGGATTTTGCTTAGAAAAACCGTACTTAGTGAACGTCCACATTGCGACAGGAGTGGTTCTGTTAAACTTTAAGTTTATCGCAAAAATCTTTGAAGACCTATTGATGAATTTAGTTGAGTGGTCTAAGTCCATCGCATTATTGCCTTTTAATGTTTCAAAGACTAATATTATAAATGCGAAAGTAACTCTGTTTATTGCGCTTTCGTGGCAAAATTACTAAACCGATTTAAATGAAATTTTTTACACAGATAGTCTAGAGTATGAGAAAGGACATAGACCCCTTTCAATTACTATTAAAGGTGTTATCATGGAGGAAAAGGGAGTAAGAAACTTGCCAAAAGTATTTATAGGTTTATTTTATTTGTAAAACGAAGAAGTCACTGGCACAGCTAGTTTATAGTATATAGAGAAATTACATAAAGGATATCCCATTTAACATTGTTGTGGGTTCTTCCCAGAACAAGGCGTTAAGGAACCCTCCTAACTTTAGATTTTAAGTCGTTCTTTAATATTATTAGTTTAACATTGGAGATATTATATAAAAATCCTTACTAATATAATCAACGCGAAAGTAGTTACTTTCGCGTTGATTATATTAGTAAGGATTTGTTTGTCACGCTTTTATGCCAAAACTGCTGAACCGATTTAAATGAAATTCAGTACACAGATAGTCTAGAGCCTTTAATTTTTTTTTTTCGCTGGGAAATGCTTTATGCACGCCGGATGAAGTGTAAACATCCGGGAGTGTGGGACTCGCTGGTCGTACCAGAATACCCACTATAACTCAGCGGAACCCTCTTCGTCCAGGTGTGGGGGTCCAGATGTTCGCTGGCGCCCCGGATGAATCCGACTTAAGGGTTTAGTTTAGTTGAGGGAGAGCATGCGAGCAAAATTGCGCCTTCTAGCGCCCTCCCTCCTCCGGCGAGAGGGAGTAGCGTCTGCCATAACCTCCCTGTGCCTGTTTAGTGATTCCTTCTGCAAGTCGTCACTGCTCTCCAACTTGACTCATCGCCAATCATAGCGCCCACAATGCTGGGGAGTGAGAGGTCACTCCCAATCAGCGATGTCAAGATGTGACGCTGAGGTCCCCAAGCCTGACAATTTGCTACTGTGTGGTGCGCAGTGTCAACGGCCGCCCCACAAATACGTCAAGCAGGCGTCTCTTCAGCCTACAATCTGGTGAAGATACTTGCCGAAGCAACCATGTCCAGTTAACACCTGCACCAGCCTTTAAGTTAGCGTACTCTGCCCCCTGGCAAGCCAATCTTCCAAGAATGGACGCACCGCTGCAACCGTGGCCACACCTGCACATGGAGACCCAAGGTCCTCCTTCCACCTTTCAATCAGGGTCCTGTCGGATAGAATCCTAATTCTCTGGACTTCTTCAGCATCAGGCCGTTCGCCTCTGTTCCTTGCAGCTGCCCGACAATGATAGGCAGCCGCCAGAGCCTCCGCCCTGAGCTCCCAGGGGGGATCGCCCGCAGATAGTCTAGCGCCTGATAAAGGACATAGGCTAACTGTTAATAATAAAAAAAGTGTTGTAAGGGATGGAAATATCGTCTTTTTTATAGCTAAAAACTTAAAACGTAATTTTTAGACTGTTGATTCGATATAAATAAATAAGATAATAAAACTTTGTAAAAGCTTCACCCTCAAAGGTGTAAAATTACAATCTTTACGAATATTACAAATGCGATAGTAACTGTGTCTATCTGTCGAGCTTTTATGCCAAAATTACTGAACCGATTTAAATGAAATTCGGTACACAGATAGTCTAGAGCCTGAGAAAGGAAATAGGCTACCTTTTAATAAGAAAAATTAGTTGTAAGGGATGGAAATATCGTCGTTTTTATAGCTAGAAACTTAATACGTAATTTTTTGCCAAAGTTTGTTAAAAAATTACACTCAAGGGTGTAAAATTACAATCCTTATCTATATACTTAAGAGATATCCAGGTATCTATTGATTCATCACGATATCTCTGGAACCTCAAGGCGTAGAGACTTGAAATTTGGTAGAAATATTCCTTTTGCCGAGTAGAGGTAAGCTAAGAACGGATTTTACGATATGCCACCCGCAAGGGGGGTTGCGGGGGTGTTAAGTAAAAAATTCAAACTTTCCCATTAACTATGTCTTTTACGGTCATCAAAAGTAAATTTTAGGAAATTCCACCCTCGGAGGGTACGTTTCTTATTTATAAAACAATTTGCCTAAATTAATGACAATGCTACAAAAAAACATTCCACACAGGTGAAGTCGCGGGTTCAGTTAATATTATAAATGCGATAATAACTGTGTCTATCTGTCGCGCTTTATGTGAAAACTACTGGAAATTTGATACACAGAAAGGTTGAGAAAGGATTACATAAGCCCTTTAATATCTCATAAGTTTAAAGAATTGTTGATATGATGAAAATGTTTCATCCATAAAACCGTTAAAAATTCGTATAATACATTGTTGTTAAACATTACCAACAAACAATTCTGTCGGCGAGTTGTGGAGTTGTAACACACAATATGAAAATTAATCTGTACAAACATAATTAAAAATTCCATGAATTTCCAACGGTCCGCGTATTAAAGCTCGTCAAATAAAGTTCGGCCGCAGGTCTGCAAATGTAACTACTTTAATACAAATCAAATTATAGTCATATATGGTTATAATAGAAAAGATCGAGGTGGTGGGAAGCTTCCTACCAGCAAAGACGTACCGCCAAGAAAGAGATTTGCGATCAGGTTTGCTTAGAAACCATAAAAGCTGCATTACTTCTTACCAGATTAGCTGCGTTTCTAACTGATGGAGGGAATATCTTGCGGTTCCTGTAGCAGGGGTAGCGACAGTGGAGGCGTTGTGCCCTCAGTTGGAGAAATGGCTGTCGCGGAAACATGGAGCGCTGTCATACAGACTGGTGCAGGTGCTCACCGAACACGGCTGCTTCGGGAAGTACTTGCATCAGATTGCTGGCCGAGAGGAATCGTCTATTTGCCACGAGTGTGGTGCTCCCGTGGACACGGCACACCATACCGTGGCGGAATGCCCAGCGTGGGGCCCTCAGCGACATCTTCTGGTGTCACTTATTGGAGTTGACCTCTCGCTGGCTTGCATAGTAAGTGCGATGGACGCCAGGGTGGATAGCCATAGCCTCCTTTTGCGAGACTGTCATCTCGCTAAAGGGGGCTCGGGAAAGGGAGCGGGAGTTGGCTCCTGACGCCCCTGCAATCCGTCGCAGAAGGCTTGAGGGTAGAAGGCGTGGCTATGCGCGCCTCCTGCCACTGACTTGAAACTCGATTTGGCTTCATCCGGGACACCATATTGGATTACGCAAGCTAACCGCTGGTGTCCCACTTTAGGATGACGAGGGCCCGCTGGGTTTTAGTGGGTATTCTACTAGACAGTGAGTCCCACACTACCGACTAGTCGGAGTGCTTGTTGTACATATTCCGATTGGGCGGTGTGCTTAAAAGCATTTCCCAGCGATAAAAAAAAAGGTGTGATTACAGTCAAGCACTACCCTGTCAGCCATTTCAAAAAAGCCAGCCATATACTCGTATATATGTCGGAGTGCAATAGTTTATGGAACGCTGGCGCCATCTGTTTATAGGCGTGGGGCAGAGTCAATAAGTGGCGGCAGTTCAGCGCGTCTCTCGGCAGTTCTTGAGCGACGGTCGACCGGATCAGTCGACTATTGAAACTGTCCCGTTCCTAGCTATTATTAATGAGTTTGTGTAAATTGATATCGGGAACATTAAGTGATTGAACATTAAATTCCGAGTTAATTAATAAAGTGTTTGATTGCACCAACATTACCCACGAACGCCCATAGAATAAGAAATTAAATTATGGATCCCATTAATGACGATGTCAGCGGGGAACCCTACGCCCCTATGCTTTATGCTTCTTCCCCTTCTTTCTTATTCTCCGACATATAAATAAAAATTTTAACAATTCTTTTTTAGAATACGACGAACTCTAAAAATATGAATACGAAATACCAAAAAACAAGGGTTTATGCAGTTTCGCTAAATTTAGTCATTTCTTGTACAAGCGCACAGGCGGCAGCCACGTGCAGTCCTTGACTCGAGCGTCAGCTGATTGTTTCGTTGTTGGTTTTTTTTAGTAATGTATTTTTTTGGAAACTCTAGTTCCATGTACCTGTACTGGAACATAGAAAATGCTAATGATTCGTTTTAAAAATATGATTTTCTTTAATTAGGATCAATTCTTTTTTCCGTCCCATCATCATCATCAAGGTGTCATTAGTATTGACATCTATCTTTGTTTTCGGGAGCGGTCTCCTTACACCTTGTATACATTGAAGTCATTAAAATATTTCTGTTTTTACTTTGGTAATGTAATTGGAGTTGACACATTCAATTTATACGAGTGAAGTCACATTTAAAAAGTGTATGTGCGGGGTTCGTTAACTTGCAAAACACTCTCCCCATTTGCAATCCATCTCATTTGCATCGGGAGCTTCGTACGATGCCGTGCCTATTTGATAGCATCGCATGTTAATTGTAAACGTGCCGTTTCGTATATTTTTTATGTGAAAAACAAACTATAAAATTGCTACATAAATATGGGGAAAATCCAAACCAAGCTGAACATGAAATTTTTAAACGAAATCAAAATATTCATTATGGGAATAGGTTCAATAAACTCTTTTGAATCGTCATTTGCCTGCCTCTTAGTATGAATCTACCAACGGTTCGAAAAGTTGGTTTATGAACATTTGAAATACTGGGAGGGGAAAAAGTGAGACCTTTGGCATTTTGGTACCAAAAACTGCAGACACAAAAGTGAGATCTTTGGCATTTTGGCACAAAAAACTGGAGACAAATGATTTCGACCTGAGGCACTTTGGCCCAAAAAGCGAGGCACAAAAATATCGACCTAAGGTCATTTGGTACAAATAAATGGGGACAACAAAGTGGCACCTGATGCGTTTTTACATAACAATCTGGGGAAAAGTGCTGCGGACGAAAAAGTGAGATCATTGGTATTTTGGCCCAAAAACTGGAGACAAATGATTTAGACCTGAGGCATTTTAACATTCAAATCTGAGGATAAAAAGTGAGACCTGGCATTTTGGTACAAAAAAGCTGGGGAAAATATAGTGGCACCTAAAGTATTTTGACATAAAAAAAACTGAGAACAAAATGTACTGAAGAATGTTAACATAAAAAACAGGAGACAAAAAGTAAGACCTGGCATATTGGCACAAAAATTGTGGATGAAATAGTAAGATCTCAGGCATTTTATCACATAAAAACTGGGAATGAAAAGCGAGACCAGAGGAATTTGGCATAAAAAGTTGGGGACGAAAATGCGACACCTATGGCATTTTGAATTAAAACACTTGGGGCATTTTGGCAGTTCTACTGGGTTTAAAAGCTCTATATAGGATTCGCTAATCCTCATGTGAAACATATCCCTGTTTCGCGGTTATATTAATATAAAAAAGCTTCTCTCACTCTCATTTCAACCGATAGACGTCCACAGCTGGAGAAAGGTCACATAATGATACTTACTGTGCCCGATCATGTACCGCCTGGCTCCAGTGGCTACCAGCGACCCACCTTATGTCCTTTCGGTGCGGGGTCGCCATCCTAGCACCTTCGAACCCCCACGTCCATCGGTGCGTTGGACTATGTACCCCGCCCATTCGTGATTCTTAGGACTAGGATATGATCGAAACTCTAAGCATAACTCTCTCCATCTCACGTTGTGTGTTTTTTAGCTTTGAACTGTGTGACGTTTTCGATCCGCATGTGATCACTGGCAACACGCACTGTTTGAGGACTTTGGTCTCCTGGCATTGAAGGATGTTGGTCAAAAAGATCTTACCATTAAAAAACCTTGCATTTATAATATAAGTGTAGCTGCAGTTCATATAAATAGTTTCCAGTGAACGTCTCAGCGCAGCAGAAAAGCCTCTCGCTATACCTTGCAAATACGATTACCGCACGACGCTAACGAGCTTTCCGCTAANACTGGGGTTCCGGGGCAGTTCGCTCGCAGCAAGGATGAAAAAGGCGGTGTTGCTGGACTCGGCTAAGATAGTCCGGCGGTTTCTCAGCCTGTAGCCCTGACCCCCGGTCGTTTGGTCTCCCTGCCGGGGTGTATCCGCCGCCCGTTATATGTATTTATGTAATTGTTTATGTAGATATATGTATTATTTCATATTTATGTAATTATATATTCAAGTAATTATTATAAATTTATTTAGATTTAATAATAAATATATATATTCTTTAATCAACGGGCGTGAGTGTAAAGGTAGTATAATAATAAAGCCTTTATTTTCCACTTCTATAAAATTCGTCTTAACTTAGAAAGTACATAGTGAATTTAGTTTGTCAATTATATTGTATTAAATAATATGTCAGTGTCATTAAATCTAGTTATAGTCCTATTCTTTCTTTATTTATAAATATAATAATGCCATTTGAAGTGGGGTTGCCCTCATATGGGCAAAAAGGCCTCCTCCATCCCTGTTTCGCGGTTATATTAATATAAAAAAGCTTCTCTCACTCTCATTTCAACCGACAGACGTCCACAGCTGGAGAAAGGTCACATAATGATACCTACTGTGCCCGATCATGTACCGCCTGGCTCCAGTGGCTACCAGCGACCCTCCTTATGTCCATTCGGTGCGGTGTCGCCATCCCAGCACCTTCGAACCCCAACGTCTATCGGTGCGTCGGACTATGTACCCCGCCCATATCAGCTTCGTGATTCTTAGGACTATATCGGTGACTTTGGTTCTCCTACGGATCTCCTCATTTCTGATATGATCGCGTAGAGAAACTCTAAGCATAACTCTCCATCTCACGTTGTGTGAATTTTGGCTTTGAACTGTGTGACGCTTTCCATGCGTATGTGGCAACACACACACTGTTCGAAGACTTTGGTCTTCTGGCACTGAGGGATGTTGGTCAAAAAGATCTTACCATTAAAAAAGCTTGCATTTATAATATTAGTGTAGCTGCAGTTCATATAAATAGTTTCCAGTGAACGTCTCAGCGCAGCAGAAAAGCCTCTCGCTATACCTTGCAAATACGATTACCGCACGACGCTAACGAGCTTTCCGCTAAAGACTTCGACCACAGCCTAAGTAAAGCCATATTTATTTTATTGTGATTAAAAGTGAAATACACATTTATATGATTTGCAATATAAATGTTTGTTACAAATATTTTATTCACTGCAAAGTTATAGATCGTAATAATTTGTAAGAAGGAGATTAAAGGAAATATTTTCAATGTTATATAGATAAAACTTATTCTACCTTTTATACAGTAATATAGCGATATACACAAATGTTACACAAGAAATAAAAACAAACTTCTAATGCCATATTTTAGGACGAGGAACGTTGTGGTACAAGAAGTAGTGACTAAAATTGAGAAAGGTATGCTTAGATGGTTTGGGCACGTAGAGAAAATGAATGAAAGGAGACTGAAAAAAGGATTTATGAGTCAAGAGTGAATGGTAAAGTTAGAAGAGGAAGACCAAGGTAACGTTCTTGGTCCAAATCCAAGACATTTTAAATAAGGGGCCGGTCAAGAGTACTCTAACTCTAAACCGAACTGGTATGACAGGTTTAATGAGAATGAAAGAAGCGAAGGAGATAGAGAAGGAGGAGATATGCAAGGATCGTGGCAAGTGGAAGGACGTGGTCTCTGCCTACCCCTATGGGAATGAGGCTTAATGCTATGTATGTAAAAAGGTTCAGAAATTATTTGTCAGCTCTAGCATACGCATTTTAAATAAGATACCGCAATCAGTTTTGAATTTACCTCCAAATAATTTTAAGTAATATGTAAAAAATATTCTTCTATAAAAAGCATATTGTAATGTTGAAGATTTATTAAATAATAGCAATGTTTTTACTTGATACCAGTTGTCCACAGAAGCAAACGTATTGTAATATACAATAGTAGATATAAATGAGTAACTTTTGAGTTTCTTCCCGGTTTCTTATTTCCTAGTGGAAATACTTTTATGAACCGGTGGTAGCTTTGTTTACAACGGACATGCTATTGACAATTCAACAGAACTTTCTGAGGCTACATGAATAAAGGGTATTTTGATTTTGTATTTATATAATAAGATAGAATAAATTATAAGTGCAAGTGAAACTTCTTCGGTAGACTAATGATTAAGTCTTGTTTATATTTATACATATCTAAAACTTTAGATTTCCGAGGCTCAGAGGGAGGGAAAAATCAAGATGTGTTAGGAATTTAATTAATATAATGATGTCGGAGGCGAACCCTACGCCCCTATGCTTTATGCTCTCCTCCTCTGTTATTCTCCCTTTTATATATCTTTGTGTTAGAGAAAGCATAGGTTATATTTAAAAATATAATAATATACATAATTCAACCTCCACAGTGTCGGCGTCGGTGGGTAATGTTGGTGCAATTGAACACTTTATTAATTGACACAGATTGTAATGTCTAATTACTTAATGTCCCCGATCTCAAATTACACAAACACATTAACATTAATAATTAGGAACGCGCGACAGTTACAATAGTCGACCGCTCTGGCGGATCGTTACTCGAGTTACTCTCGAGAACGCCGCCGGTCTGTGACTCATTGACTCTGTCCAGTGCCGATAGATGGCGCTAGCGTTCGGGAAACTATTTAGCTATTTGATTCCGCTATAATTCGAGAACGGCTGGATATCTGGTTTAGAATTTTTTGTGGAAGTCCTGGGATGGTTTTAAAGGCTAGTAAATAAAAAGCTCAGAGTCGCTCAGCGTGCGATGGAGAGGGCTATGCTCGGAGTTTCTCTACGTGATCAAATCAGAAATGAGGAGAGCTGCAGCAGAACCAAAGACACCGACATAGCCCTACGAATTGTGAACCTGAAGTGGCAATGGGCGGGGCATATAGTCCGACGGACCGATGAACGTTGGAGCCTCAAGGTGCTGGAGTGGCGACCCCGCACCGGGCGGCGCAGTGGACCAACGGGATCAAGAGGTTCGCCGGTAGCCGCTGGAGCCAGGCGCTGCAAGATAGGGCCTTGTGGACATCATTGCGTGAGACCTATGTCCAGCAGTGGACGTCCATCGGTTGAAGCGACAACGAAGAGCGACGAAATATAAATAAAATGCTTGGAATATAATAAAAACAACAATTTCGCTTTCCCTTAGAAACCAATCCTACCTGCCAAACATTTGTTGTTCGTGCCGTCGTTCAGAAATCAATTAAATTAAAAGTCGTTCTGAAATCATATTAAATTTTAAATCTGAGTTTTTTTTCTTTTCTTTTTTGGTATTGAATGTCAAACGTTGGTGTTCATCCATCGTTCTGAAATCAAATTAAATGTAAAAATCTTTGTGTCATTTGTTTTTGACATTTGACATTGACAACCAACGATTTCTGATCGCAACTATAATATTTGACGGATGTTGGAGGGAATGTGGGCCTAAAGGTCGCGTTTTTTGTTCCGATTAAGTTTTGATGACATTTTCTACTAAAGTTAAAACATTCTGCAGTTATCATTCTGCTCTTACATTTATTGATTCTAAGGCTTTAATAAATTAAAGTAAAAAATTATGACGCTCTTATAACTTAACGATAATATTCTAAAGTGAATGTTATTATTCTGTGGCACAAGCATAATATGTGTCTAGGGATATGTCGGTAACAGAAAACCATGCATAATATAAAACATGCGAGTACATACATGAAAGACGATAAGTTGCGTAAATATTTCCTTAGATAATATCTCACAGTCTGTAAAGCCCTGTGTGTATACACGTGAATTCTTGCTTAGAGGGTCCAAGTTTTAATAAAAACCTGGGAAAAAAGTGTATCGGGATATAAGCTGAAGAGTTTATTAGTTTGAACGCGCTAATCTCAGGAACTGCTGCTGCGATTTGTAAAATTCTTTCAATTTTAAAAAGCCCATTTATCAAGTATGGTTGTATGTTATATATCAGCACGATAATACCAATAGGAGCGATGCAACAATGAAGAATGTTACAAAATCGGGGTATATTCCTTTTGGGAGTTACCACTGCGTGCACTGCTTAAACGGTTAGTTTCGTCAAAATCTTGTATCACAGAATTATTCCTCTTTAAAAGTTCTAAAGAACAGTTCTGAGCACCATATATGTATCTTTTAAGGTTGGCTCACTATAACCTTCTTTATCCAAAACAATTTTTTTCCATATCTGATGTTCTTATGAGGTCCAAACAGAACTACCTGGTTTAGCTAGTGCCTTTATAAAGCTGTAATGTAGTCCAATCCACATACTTCCCGATCCCGTGGAAATATGGGAAAATTCATATTTAATGACGTAACATTTTGCTGAGATAACTCCAACAAACAGAGTTTCAAATAATTGTTGATTTTTGTGTAAATATTCTATGTTTGGGCATAAGTGTGCATTTAGTTATTTTGCTTGACTCACAATTATCCCAAATTCATTTATATAATATACTAGTTGTACTCAACAAGGTTAACCAAGTAGTTCTTTATCCCCATGATAATATTATATTGAAATTTTTATCGTACAGATGAATACAAAAACTAGTCACAGCCGTTTGTAACGAGGCTTGCCCCTCCACCGCGCGTGATGTGTTACAGTCCTTATTTAGCGTAATAAATTCTTTGATACTTTAGCTATCCAGTGGTGTAATTGAATTTCGGATGGAGGTGATAGATATGTAGCTACATCACTAAACGCTATCCCCCGATTTTGTTATCACTCGTTTCTTTGAATTGTCTATGGACATCTCACTAAAACATGTCATACATGTATATCTTAGCTTCCTTAATGTTATCAAATATGAATTATTTATACATATTAATGTGACACGAACATTAATCATTATGTTTTGCAATTTTAATAAGCTGTAATGTTGAATATAAAGCGCTCCCACCGGAAAATATGTTTGATGATATGAAAACTAATTATGCAAAATACAAAACAAGTCATTGTCGCTTCAACCGATGGACGTCCACTGCTGGACATAGGTCTCACGTAATGACGTCCACAAGGCCCGATCTCGCGCCGCCTGGCTCCAGCGGCTACCGGCGACCCTCTTTATATCATCGGTCCACCTTGTGGGGGGTCTGCCTACACTGCGCCGCCCGGGGTCGCCACTCCAGCATCTTCGGACCCCAACGTCCATCGGTCCTTCGGACTATGTGCTCCGCCAATTGCCACTTCAGGTTCGCGATTTGTAGAACTATGTCGGTCACTTTGGTTCTACTACGGATCTCCTCATTTCTAATTCGATCACGTAGAGAAACTCCGAGCATAGCCCTCTCCCTTGCACGCTGAGTGACTCTGAGCTTCCGCATGAGGCCCATAGTCAGCAAGTAATTAAACTAAAAATAACGTCAATTATAATGCCTTTTAGCATGAAAGTCTTAGATGTTATAGAGAGAAACAGTTTAAGCTTTACGTAAGCTTCCAACAAATATAAAAACTTAATTAAAGAATTAGTATTTGAAATAACTATACATACATCAAGTAATGTATAACTGCCTCATTGGTCTAGTGGTTAGCATATTCGACTACAAACATGAGGTCCTGGGTTCGAGTCCCGGGTCGGGCCAATTCTAAATCGATATTGAGGTTTCTATTAAGATTTTCTCAATATTTGCCCGAAGTTGGGAAGTTGGCGGTGTGATCCACCCCCGTGCCTCGGAGAGCACGTTAAGCCGTCGGTCCTGCGCCTGATCTCTCTCCGGTCGTGTCGGATTCCCGTCACATCGGACTATGAGAGTGAAGGAATAGAGAGTGCACTTGTGTACTATGCCTGCCAATCCGCAGTGGAGCAGCGTGGTGGGTCTATGCTCTAAAAACCCTCGCTCCTCGGAGTGAGGAGGCCTGTGCCCAGCAGTGGGACGTTAATGGGCTGCTACTTACTTTTTACTTGTTTTTACACTACAAGTTGACTAAAATGTATTTGATATTGTGTGGACGGTGCGCGTATGCGTGTCGTATTTTTTACGACAACAAGTAACATCAAGTATCATCCACTACAAGTTGACTAAAATGTATTTGATATTGTGTGGACGGTGCGCGTATGCCTGTCGTATTTTATACGACAACAAGTATATTTTGACATATTTTTTGTCATAACCTGACATTGGCATTATACTCAAATATTTTGACATTCAAAACATAATTTGACATTTCCAAATTTGACATTAATTTTAAATATAACTAATTATAATATTGAAATTTTCATACAAGTGACGTATATAAACTTTTGCATGCTATCAAATAGTAATAGCAGATACAGTGAGGCTACTTTAATACGTTTACAACATCATGATCTGTGTTTAGCAAATAAATTAATTTGATTTGATTTATCTTACCGAACAAAACAACTTGGAAATAGATAAAATAAGTAATTATATGTCGGAGAATGTGAGAGAACGGAGAAGCATAAAGCACAGGGGCGTAGGGTTCTCCGCCGACATCGGTTTTAATTGGATCCATTATTTCATTTCTTATTCTGTGGGCATTCGTGGGTAATGTGCAATTAAACACTTTATTAATTAACTCGAGTTATAATGTTCAATCACTTAATGTTCCCGATATCAATTTACACAAACTTTTTAAGAATAGCTAGGAACGCGACAGTTTCAACAGTCGACCACTCCGGCCGACCGCCGCTCGAGAACTGCCGAGAGACGGGCCGGTTTGTCACTTATTGACTCTGCCCCCAAGCCGATACAAAGATGGCGCCAACGTTCCACAGACTATTACACACGGCCCAGCGATCCACAGACTCTTGCACTCCGACACATAAAGGAAAATATTTCAAAAACTTATATTAATTTGTAACAAAATTAATGTTAATTAATAAATAACATCACATGTTGAATTGGAAAAGGGTGAGGTAAATAGCAGCCTGTTAAGGTCCCACAGCTGGGCACAGGTCTCTTTACCTCAGGACTTCATGTCTGTGTCCGAACGTACCTAGATACATACATACATACACATACATAGATTCTAAGTAAGGTTATACTTAAAATCTATTGACGCTGAATTTGAATTATTACATATAAGTGCTTTTATTAGTTTCTTTGTAGAATGCATTTTGTACTTCCAATAGATAAATATGGAGAATTTCCTATTTTCAGGAACCTATTGACTCCACTTTTCTTCCTTGTTGATCAAATTCTACCAAACATCAAATAAACACAACTCTGCAAGTTACGTAAAAGTAAATTGCTGTCGTAAATTTTACGACAGCAGGCACATTTGCACACAGGCTAACAATTAAAAAGTAAATAAGATATATACGGAGATAATGAACTAATAATAATAATTAAAAAGTACTATGAAATGGGTTTGACCAACCTAAAAAAAATACGTTAAAGACTTATGATGAAAGGTAAAGTAGTAGCAGGGAAATGTGTTTAGAATTAAGACAGTATATAAAATAACATTGTATATATTTTCTAGAGACACCAATTTAAGAGGAATTCCTTAATAAGGGCGTTTTTATACAGAAATAAAAATTTAGAAATTCCATACCATTTCAAATGGATATGAGTCAGTGGAAATCCCGTTATGCAGTTTAATTATAGTGAAAGAGTTATTTCAGCGAAACATGCAACGTTAACAATGTAAAGGATTGCAAAATACTTTATATTAATAGCAACACATGAAAAATTGATTGCCTCGATAGTCAATTGGTCAGCTTGTTCGGCTGCACACATAAGGTCCAATAGAATATACTTTATTGTATACAACAATAAATACCAGAAATAATAACTTAAGCATAGGGTAGAATAAATAGAAATTTTAACAAAAAAAGAACCGCCTTCAAAACAAACCTAAAATACATTAATATGCTCTAAAAAGTAAGAAATAATTGCGCATTCTTTTATAGTGTTCTTCGTATTGTTATATTTGGAGGCGGTGTCTTATGTTGTGTCATATGAGATAACACCGTTTAAGTGAAACAACTTTACAAAGTTAAATTTACATTAATATCGCCACACCCGGGATCGAACCCGAAACCCTTATACCACCGCTTCACACATAATTCACCTTTCAAATATTGCAATGCAGCAACAAACGTAAGGTCATTGGCATTTGATTACAGACAGTTATAGATTTTTCCAAAAATCACACTCTTACTGTAAGCCGTTGAGGAGTTCCATTGATCTTCATATTTAACTACGACTAGCACTTAACCATACCGAAGTTACGGTAGGCAACTCAAATATCTAGATAGCTTATAGAAGATTCTGCCGAATATCGTTGATTTGCTCCTAAGAATTGAAGAGTTCCGTCACTTTGTTATAGATTTTATCATCAGAACCTTACTAAACTATCACAAAACAACCCTTGAAGTATATCCTTTCTAATAAAAAAAGAATCATCGAAATCGGTTGGCGTGATCTTGAGTTATTCATCCATTTGTCGCGCACATGCTTATGCAAATTTAAGACTTATCCGGTTTTGTCATAGATGCCATCATCAGAACTGGCTTAAAACCTTTCACCACCTTTCATTTTAAAAAAATCATCAAGATCGGTCCACCCAATCGGGAGATAAGAGGTAACAAACATTAAAAAAAAGACAGACGAATTGATAACCTCGTCCTTTTTTTGAAGTCGGTTAAAAAGGCGACCTTTTAGGTTAGCGAGGTTAGGGAGTTTTTGATACGAAATAGGTTTGCTGATGTCTAAAATTGCATTATACCAATACGAAAAAAATATTCTCGAGGGCTGGAGGGTAGAGGAGTTTTGTTGTCATTGGGAAATGCTTTTACGCACCCTTACACATCCTTGGTTGGAGAGCCAGAGCTTCACGTACATTGACACACCGGATGCAGCCGGATCATTTCAATGATTCAGGGAGATGCGCTAGAAACCCACGCATTCTGTGTCCCGGCCTCCTCCGTCTGAGCGGGAAAGCTCTGTCAGCATTCTGCCTCACCCTTTCCAATGCTTCCTTCAGCGATGTAACAGATTCGCAAAAGGAGGCAACTGCTCTCCAGCTCGTCTCGTTAGTCACAATTGCGTTGACTGTGCTAGCTAACGAGAGGTTCCCGCCGATCAGCGATACTAAGATCTGTAGCTGATATCACCAGGCGGAACACTCTGTTGACAAACTGA
Source organism: Elymnias hypermnestra (assembly GCA_015832385.1). Classification (NCBI taxonomy): domain Eukaryota; kingdom Metazoa; phylum Arthropoda; class Insecta; order Lepidoptera; family Nymphalidae; genus Elymnias; species Elymnias hypermnestra. The sequence goes on from JACTOM010000907.1 coordinate 3,078,549, forward strand.
TGCAGGTATTTACCAAAACAGCCATGTCCGGTCACCACCTGCACCAGTCTGTAGGAGAGCGATCCGTATCTTCAGGATAACCATTATTCCAGGTAGAGACGTATCGCCTTTACTATGGCCGTTCCCGCTACGGGGGATCCGAGATCCTCTTTCTACTGCTGGATTAAGGTTCGATCCGAAAGAACCCTAATCCTTCGAGCCTCGCAATCATTATGCAGCCCGTCTCTTAATCTCGCATCCAATCTGAGCTGATAGGCGGCTGCAATAACTTCTGTCCACAGCTGCTGGAGGGTAGATGATGATAGACTGGCTCTAGTTTTGGAAAAATATATACCTAATATTTCTAAAGTTATGCCAGTAATATGTCGCTAGTCATTAAGAAAGTCGGATCTAATAAAACACGTAACACGTGGCACGAAGGTAACTTTACTATCAAAAGTTATGCCTAAATCTCTTATTACATTTACTTGCTTTAAAATAACATCTTCCATATTATACGCAGTGTCGTGTTTATGAGTTAAATTTAGTAAGGGTTATATGAAAACATTTAGCAGGGTTAATAATCATATTATTAGTATGGAACTGAAGTAAGGTAGAATCTTCTAAGTTGTTAATCTTTTTTACCTTTTTACATTATCTGTGAACAAAAATACCATACTGGGCTTTATTGAGTCACATAGATCGTTTTTATATAAATTAAAGAGCCAGGGTCCCAAATGAGATCCCTGCGGAACACCCTATTTGATAGATTTTTCACCCAAAAGTAACCTTTCTTTTCTGAGGTTCTAGACTATGTGTGTACTATATTTTTACTAAACTAGTCTTTTTTTAAAATTGTGGTACGTTGTCATTTAAATGTAAGTATAAAAATACCATGACGGTAGCTATTGATGATTTATTCGAATAAAATAAACACAATATAAATAAGATCGCCAATAATAGCATATTGTTTTCTAGACTTTATAGCTAATCTCTCCACTCATCAGCGTTCTTACTACGACTTGGAGTACGTAGCACTCTAAAGATAAACACTTGGTATTCCATTAGCCTAACACATGTTAACGCGGAAGCCCCGCACTAGGGTTGCCACTCAAACGAACAGTGTTAATTATACAATTTTATGACGGGTAATGTTAAAAATAAACTATTTATCCATGAAATTCAGTAATAACTCTTAAGTATATCGTAATATTTGAATATTTATAAGGTTTAGTTAATAGAATTTTTGTTGAAAGTGGTGTAACTTCCTTGTGCAATGCATTCAAATATATAATTAATGCATGAATTACCCATTTGTAAGTAAGTAAGTAAGCAGCCCTTTAACGCCTCCTCACTCTGAGCATAGACCCACCACGCTACTCCACTGCAGATTGGCAAGCATAGTACACAAGTGCACTCTCTATTCCTTCACTCTTATAGTCCGGGACGGGAATCCGACACGACCGGAGAGAGATCAGGCGCAGACCCGACGGCTTAACGTGCTTTCCAAGGCACGGGGGTGGATCACACCGCCAACTTCCCAACTTCGGGCAAATATTGAGAAAATCTTAATAGAAAACTCAATATTGATTTTTGAATTGGCCCGACCTGCGACTCGAACCCAGGACCTCATGTCTGTAGTCGAACATGCTAAACACTAGACCAATAAGGCAGTTGAGGAACTTCAGACTTGAGGTCCTGGGTTCGGGTCCCGGAGTTAAGCCGTCGGTCCTGCGCCTGATCTCTCTCCGGTCGTGTCGGTTTCCCGTCACATCGACTATGAGAGTGAAGGAATAGCAAGTGCACTTGTATACTATGCCTGCCAATCCGCAATGGAGCAGCGTGGTGGGTCTATGCTCTAAAAACCCTCTATCATATGAGTGAGGATGCCTGTGCCCAGCAGTGGGACGTCAATGGGCTGCTACTTACTTACTTTATATATAAATACTAAGGCTCCAATAAAATAAATTAATACTTCTCTAGGATTCCAATTTTGAAGAAAAATATATCAACTTTTATTACCAATAGCCTTAATATCTTCTAATTTGATTATTTAAACTCTAGCCTGGTATATGAGAAGTTTAAATAATAGATCCCGAAATGCTATTTGAATACGTTTCCTAAAAGAATAATTTTCCTAAACTTTAACATCACCCTTTCTTTTCGCAACATAAATTAACACTATTGCAAAGTTCTTTCTGTATTCAACATTCCATCAAATTTTGTCCTGATGATGTAAAAGACAAACAAACTGACGGAAATGGTGAAATTGAAATAAAATATTAAATTAATGGGCCTAACCGTCTTAAGGCATTACCTAGCAATTAGGCGTTGAATAATTAAATCCTAATTTGTGAAGGTGCCGCTTCCTTAAATGGTTTAACTTGTTGGACACGAAATTGTATTGGGGAACAATAAGTAGATAAATAAATGTTTAAATGCTGGTGTTAGGTTGCTAGTATTCGCAAGTAAAGTTCCTGGAATCCATTCGCACGAGAGTAAATTTAGTTAACCATGTTTTCTAGTTTATTTCTTTACAAAGACACTATGTATACATTAAGAGATCATTTTCTCTTATTCAGTTTATGATTCCTCGTCGTCGCTTCAACCGATGGACGTCCACTACTGGACATAGGTCTCACGTAATGACATCCACAAGGCCCGATCTTGCGCCGCCTGGCTCCAGCGGCTACCGGCGACCCTCTTTTGTTGTGCGTGTAAGGGGGAAACGCGTCCCAGTCCCTTTCTCCAATCGCCAACCTCACCTGCACACGGTGCACCCTGCTCCTACCGATGAGGCTCTGGCGACCGACAAATGGCGGTATAACCATTCTTTATAGCTGACCTAAATGCCACAGACCTATAATGGGCAGCAGCGTTATCGGTGCGAGAAGGTCAGTACTGCGATCACCAACCCGCCTGCGTGGTGATTATTGGCAAAACCACAATATGACAAAAACAAGGCAGCAATGGCCCCAAGTTAATGATTAAATAAATAAAAAAATTGTCTGGGGGGGGGGCTTCTTCTTATGCTAGAGTCCAGTTATAGATAGGCAATGACACGTGTAATTGAATTGTCTTAACAAGAATCCTGGCGAGGCAAATTTGGCCCCCTTCCTGGCCGTCAGCTATTGGAACTATGCTGGTTCACTATTAAACTAAAATAAAACAATATTCACTGATTTCATTAACCTACCCTTACTTGTTGATTCTTATTGAAATGCTTCAAGAGTACGGAGAAAGTCTTAAATCAAAAGCGTCTGACAAACGTTCGCTAAGCAACGAGTAAGCGTCCCGTGGGGTTTTCTTTATATATATTCAAATATTAGTATTAACAATAAATTCCCTAATTCGAATATGATATCTAAGTAAATCTTTCATAAACAATAATAATAAAAGAAACTATCCTATAAGCAAAGTTTAATGATGTGTAAATAAAAATGCCACGTGTTTTTTGTCAATATTAGACGTTATTGATTAAATTTTGTTTTTGAATTTAAAATTTGGAAAAGAGATTTTATGAAATTTGTATATAAAATGATTAAATGACGAGTGACAATTTCAAATGCCACATGTTATTTGTAAATATCAAAACTACCTAACCTACAAACTAATTAGCAAAAAACAAACCGCAGCACAGCTTCGTGACGCTAAGCACGCGTTTTACCCTCATGCACCTAAAGAAGTTTCACTTGTTGTCATTATTTAAATAGGAAATAGCGGAATATTTCTAAGGTTTCGTCGCTCGGGATATTTTTAATTAAAATTTATGTATTTCTAAGATTATTTCAATGTATTTAATTGGCAACCCTGAACAGTAGTTAGCGGTTTTGCATGTATGTGTAGCCTAAGCGGTCAATATGCATAAGAACCAAGACCCCTAGCAATTCCTAAAATGTTAGTTTCTTAAACTCACTTTGGCTATTTTATTAGCATGTTTTAGGTTTTATTTTACTAAGATACAAGATATTAGGAGACCGCTTTCTTAAAGAACAACCGTGCCCATGCGTTCCTTAATCAGTTCATTGACCCGTGCGTTCGAGCACCATTTTGATTTTGTCTTTCATTGCTGGTTTGATTTAGTAGAGTTATTATTTTTTTTCGTCCCATTGTCGTGTTTTAGATAGTTTATTTAGTAAATTATTTACCTTTGGTAGGTAGGTGTAAATAAAACTGTTACAGTAGATAGTAGGTGAGCGGTTTACGGAATGACACAGCATGAGAAGTCTTAAGGGCTCAATCCACTGCCCAGTCTAGTCCGCGGAGCAGCTTCCGTGGGTGCTAGGTTGCAGGTGACTGATCAGGTCACTGGACAGCTCCCGTAGGCAGGTTAGGGACCAGTTCTGTATTAGGACTAGGAACCCTGGAAATCGTCGAAAGTGGCGCTTAATTAGATTGCGCCAGACGTTACACTATCATCAAAGGTGTTATTAGTACTATCATCTGTTTTCGTTTCCCTGTCAAAAAAAAAATGAACTCTATGTAAGTTTACAGTAACTTTTAATTATTTCCCCGCACCAGTATTTTCGGAGATTACTTAGATCAAAGTCAGATTCTTGCTGTTGTAACTGTCCCGAAAACGTTAATTTGTTTTAAAGAAAAAGATATTATTGACAGGTTGCGCTTGATTTGGATCTCATTTGATCCTATGTGTAAAGTTTATGATACCAGAGCTAGTATACGATAAAAATCGAATGGCACGAGCCAATCGATATGTTTAGGTCCTCAGCAACTTCTCTAACGGTGATTCGACGATTGGCCAATACCATTTTCTCCACTTCTTAATTTTTTCGTCTGTTGTTGAAGTGCTCGGGCGTCCGGCACGCTCTTCGTCGTTCACATCTTCTCGGCCTTCTGAGAACATTTTGTACCACCGATAAACGTTGCTTCGGTCCAAGGTAGCTTCTCCGTATGCCACAGTCAACATTCGGAATGCATCCGCGCACTTAATTTCGTTTTTCACACAAAATTTGATACAGGTTCTTTGATCCATTTTTTTGAATAGGTAAAAATCGAAGACGATCCAAAACACGTGCAAGCAAAGCAGCTGTCAACAATTAAATGAACATTCAAAATGGCCGAGCTTGTCGGCATAAGTGAGAGACATGAGTACCAACATAACGCCACAAAAAATTCGACATTCGAATATACGTAACCCGCGAAAATTCAAAATTCGCGATACTTTTTGAACACACTTCGTACCTCTTAATGATTGCTGCATCATCGTATCGCAACGCAATTGTGTTCTTTGGTTACTTGCCACAACCGAAGCCTCTCACTAATCAAGACCTAGACAAATTGGAAAATAAAATTTCCGAAATTTCCTCACCCGGTGATAGAACAATTTGTTAACATAACCACAACTCAGATTACTTACAAAAAGTTTTAAATACAGGGTGTTAGGAAACCACTCCCGAAAACGAACACAGATGATCGTACTCACGACAACTTTGTTGATGTGACTAAAAGAATCAGCTAACACGTCAAAAATTAGCTGATGCTCGGGTCAACGAACGTGTCCGTTGCTAGCTGCGGGCGCGCGGGCAGCTTGAGGTCATTGACTCGGACAGAACACCGGCTATTTTTAAATGTATGTTTCAGTGCTGAAACAAAAAACGTTTTTCCGTCACATCATCAAAGGTGTTATCAGAACTATCGTCTCCTAAGACTTTATTTATAAAATACCAGATTTTACCATACACAAGCATAGTCGGGTTCAAACATCTACACATAATTCATGTATTTCGTTAAACGCAAGTTATTACAAGTTACATCGTAGTTTTGACCGCACTTCCTCCAGCGCCTGTATGGAAGTTGCAGCAATTTGTGTTTATGGCGGTTAGTTTGCGCTTTAAGTACTTGTAAATGTTATATACGTATTTTATTACCGTTTAGCGAGTAATCAATATTAGTATACAAGTAATATAAGATCTAATTGTGACGTTAGAACAGGGATCGGCAACCAGCGGTCCGTAAAAGTGCGGATCGCGCAAGTAAAAGCTATTCAAAATTCAGTAACAATGGTAAATAAAAATGCAAAAACAAAGGAAATGTGACCCGTACTATTATTATGATAACATTTGTGGCCCGCTACAATATGGCCATGTTTTAAGGAAAGGTTGCCTGTGCTATTGAGCGGATATTGGTGCAAGCCACAAATGTTATGAGGGTATTGGTGCGTTTCACAAATGTTATGAAGATATTGATACGGGTCACAAATATTATGATGATATTGGTGTGAGCCGCATCACAAATGTTATGAGGATATTGGTACGAGACACAAATGTGATGAGCATATTGGCGCGTGTCACAAATGTTATGAGGATATTGGTGCGAGTCCCAAATGCTATGAGGATATTCGTACGAGACACAAATGTGATGAGCGTATTGGTGCGGGTCACAAATATGAGGAGCATATTGGTGCGTGCCATAAATGTTATGAGGATATTGGTGCGAGACGCAAATGTTATGTTATGATACGAGCCACAAATATGATGGGCATATTGGTGGGGGTCACAAATTTTATGAGGATATTGGTGCGGGTCACAAATGTTATGAGCATGTTGGTGCGGGTTACAAATGTTATGAGCATATTGGTGCGTGTCACAAATTTTATGAAGATATTGGTGCGAGACACAAATGTTTTGAGGATATTGGTGCGTGCCACAAATGTTATGAGGATATTAGTGCGTGCCACAAATGTTATGAGGATATTAGAGCGTGTCACAATTGTTATGAGGATATTGGTACGACACACATATGTTATGAGGATATTGGTGCGGGTCACAAATATTATGAGCATATTGGTACGATACACAAATATTATGAGCATGTTAGTGCGTGTCACAAATGTTATGAGGATATTGGTACGACACACAAATGTTATGAGGATATTAGAGCGTGTCACAATTGTTATGAGGATATTGGTACGACACACATATGTTATGAGGATATTGGTGGGGGTCACAAATTTTATGGGGATATTGGTACGAGACACAAATGTTATGAGCATATTAGAGCGTGTTACAAATGTTATGAGGGTATTGGTGCGGGTCACAAATGTTATGAGGATATTGGTGCGGGTCACAAATGTTATGAGCATATTGGTACGAGACACAAAGGTGATGAGCATATTGGTGCGGGTCAGATACGTTATGAGAATATTGGTACGAGACACAAATGTAATGAGCGTATTGGTGCGTGCCACAAATGTTATAAGCATATTGGTGCGTTTCACAAATGTTATGGAGATATTAGTACGAGACACAAATATTATGAGCATATTGGTTCGTGTCACAAGTGTTATGAGCATATTGGTGCGAGCTGTTTGCTTTCTTTGACATATGCATGTTACATTTTTTTTGTATAAAATAACAAAAAATGAAACAAAATAAAAAGATAACATAAACCAGACTTTGTTATAATATAACTGTGTGTGTGTGTGGATGCTGCGGACGTGTGAATACAATTTCTAATCGCGTATTTATTTTGAATATTTCATCATAATCAAAATTATTCAACCAATCATTGAATATTATTTCCAAGAACGGTAATTTAATTCATTCTTGTTATTTATATACGTGTTTCAATTTCGGAAACAGTATTTCTATCATCATAAATGAAAGTTTCCATTGACTTTTATTGCGCACGTCGTGAGAAAAGAAGCGTAGCTCCGGCGAATTGGGTATTACCGATATATTTCATTTCCTTCCTGTGTGTGAATATACTGGTGCTTTCCTTTGACATGTAGAAATTGTTGTATATTTATTTTAACTGTTATCTCGCCTGATGGTAAGTGGCGATACACATTAACATTAAAGCACGTCCGCACTCTTAAAAAACAAAATTGANGGTAGGGCTTACAAATGTTATGAGTTTATTGGTGTGCCACAAATATTATGAGCGTATTGGTGCGGGTCACAAATGTTTTAAGCATATTGGTGCGGGTCACAAATGTTATGAGGATATTGGTGCGAGACACAAATGTAATGAGCATATTGGTGCGTTTCACAAATGTTATGAGGATATTGGTACGAGACACAAATGTGATGAGCGTATTGGTGCGGGTCTCAAATGTCATGAGGATATTGGTGCAAGTCACAAATCGCGTATTTATTTTGAATATTTCATCATAATCGAAATTATTCAACCAATCATTGAATATTATTTCCAAGAACGGTAATTTAATTCATTCTTGTTATTTATATATGTGTTTCAATTTCGGAAACAGTATTTCTATCATCATAAATGAAAGTTTCCATTGACTTTTATTGCGCACGTTGTGAGAAAAGAAGCGTAGCTCCGGCGAATTGGGTATTACCGATATATTTCATTTCCTTCCTGTGTGTGAATATACTGGCGCTTTCCTTTGACATATATAAATTGTTTTATATTTATTTTAACTGTTATCTCGCCTGATAGTAAGTGGCGATACACTTTAACATTAAAGCACGTTCGCACTCTTAAAAATACAACAGTCTTTAATTTTGTAACAAAATTGAAAACCTGAACATTTAATATTATATATTTAGCTGTGTATATGTAGACATTAATAGGAGAAAATTAGCTGTTTGTTGTGTATGTAATTGGAATTTAGTTTTTAAGATATACGAGGTTATTGCTAATCCAATGTATTCCCGTTAAAGTAAATAGAAAGAAATGTTGAAATCTAATAAATAAGTAATAAAAATGAGATTTACATTTCCAATTTTTCTATAATAAACTTTTAAAGCCGTAATTTCGACTTGAAAAACACAATAACTCAAAAATGGTTCTCTTTTGCGAAATGAATATGGGGTTTAAAATATCTCAAATAGTCACTTTTATCACCTCCTAACGGGACTACGTCGAATTACCAATAATCCTGTGTTAGAATATAGATAGTTGGGTGACAACACTTATGCATTACGAGGTAACTTCAACGAGCGGAACAATTTTGTGGATAGTCCTTCGAGTTTGTAGTGTTGTTGTTTTAAATTGTATAAATGCAAACAGTGAAGTAATTATTAGTATAGTGCAAGTTATGTATAATTAAATAGTGGAGAGAGTAAAAGTTGTTAGTTAATGTGAGTTGGAGTTTTTACAATACCTGTATAATAATTGTTATGTTTCTCAAATAAATAAACGTGAAGGACATACTTATATGCTAAGCATCTTCTATATCGTTGAAGATTATTTAAATATTGGATGAGTAAGTGAGTTAAGTAATCTAAAACCATCTGGAATTGTTGCCATTGTAACATTACAATCTATAACGGACATAGGTACAATATATAACGGACATAGGTATGTTTTATAACCCTACATTGTGAAAAGTCTCACTTTTCGAAATTTTAAGTCCAACGTGGGTAGTTTTGAATGAGAGAGTCAAGTAGTTTAAAACCATCTTCATATTGTCGTCATTGTAATGTGCCCAGTTTGAGGTTCCGTTGAGGTGCTATTACAAACTGTATAATGGGCATAGGTACGGTCTATAACGGACATAGGTATGTTTTATAACCCTACACTGTGAAAAGTGACTCTTTTCGAAATTTTAAGTCTATCGTGGGTAGTTTCGAATGTCTCTGGATGAATGAGTGAGTCTAGCTGTTTAAAACCATCTTCATATTGTCGTCATTGTAATGTGCCCAGTTTGAGGTTTCGTTGAGATGCTATTACAAACTGTATAATGGACATAGGTACAGTCTATAACGGACATAGGTATGTTTTATAACCCTACACTGTGAAAAGAGCCACTTTTCGAAATTTTAAGTCTATCGTGGGTAGTTTTGAATGTCTCTGGATGAGTGAGTGAGTCTAGTAGTTTAACACCATCTTCATATTGTCGTCATTGTACCCAGTTTGAGGTTCAATTGAGATGCTATTACAAACTGTATAATGGACATAGGTACGGTCTATAACGGACATAGGTATGTTTTATAACGGATATAGGTACAGTCTATATCATATTTTAACCTTCTTCTTTTTCTTAATTGGCTTTCAGGTGTAACAAGGCACACACAATTTCACCAGCGTCACGTTAATTGGAAAAGGCACGTAGGAGATTGTACGGTTTCTGTGATTGTAAACCAAAATTTTGATAACCTACAAATAGTTGAAAACTTAGTCATTTACATTTACATTAAAAAAAAATATATAAAATTTTTTAAGGATTATGGGCGACACAATAAAACACATGATAAACACTTTTCACAAGACATTCACAACTTAATGTTATTAAATTTAATAAATTTACAAAGACATTTACAATAAGGACTATATACAAGGGTTAACAAATACTCAACATTTAAAGGAAAAGCAACAGTGGAAGGTATAATGTCATATATGGGATGGGTAATTTTGGGACAGTTGAACATTATATGGAAAACAGTGCCTTCGTCCAGGCCACATTCACAAATTGAATTGTCCCTGATCCGGAGTTTCGCTAGGTGAACAGGGGAACACAAGTGACCAAGACGCATTCGTGAAATAGTAGATGTTACAGAGCGATTTGCATATCTATGAAGAAAAAACCAGGGTCGCCTTGGAATATTTGGCTGGATGGTGGCATAATATTTGCCTTTAACCAATTTTGATGACCTCCAGTATGAGTTCCAAGACTCTTCCATGTAAGACTTGGAAAGTGGACTTATATCATGTGAAAAATTTTGAAAGTGTTCAAGCGTTCCATCTTGGACTGCTGCTTTAGCGCATGAGTCAGCTGTCTCATTTCCAGGGATACCGGAGTGGCTGGGAACCCAAACAAGCAAAACAGATAAATTCCGCTGAAAGCATGAGAACAAAGCCTCTCTGATTCTGAAAATAATGGGGAATCTTGATTTACTACGAAAGGGGTTTTCTTTAATAGACAATAGATAGCTTAATGAGTCAGTCAAAATTACAGTTTGTTGGATATTATGGGAATAGGTATACAGGATTGCTTCTAGCAGAGCAATGGCCTCTCCTGTAAACACAGAAGATTCTGGAGGGCACTTGAATTTTAAAACTATTCTGTACCTGGGAACCCAGCACCAACTGGCTGCACCAACACAGCTATCAGGAGATAGCTTTGATGCATCTGTATATATAAGGAGGATCTGCCCAGTTTTGATGAATTAATTTCTGTAATTTAATATTATTATCCGGGGCTCCTTTACTGAGACATAGATCTGTGATAATAGGAGGGTTGTAACTAAGGGCTTTGTAGGAAGTGCAATAGAGGGGATTCATGGAGAGAGATATTAAAGGATGAGGGAGAGAAGAAAATTTGAGGAAGCTGCCTAGTAGAACAGATGATGAATTCCGATTACTAGGCATCTGGGACAACTGGATTAAGCGAGGCCAAAGAGGATGGGATGACAGCTGTAACATTTTGCTGACAAAAAGGTCACAAAGATATTGACGACGGATGGATAAAGGAGGATCAACACATTCAACCTGCAAAGCATATATTTTAACCTACATTGCGAGAGGTGTCACTTTCCGAATTTTAAGTCTATCGTGGGTAGTTTCGAATGTCTCTGGATGAGTGCGAGAGTCTCGTAGTTTAAAACCATCTTCATATTGTCGTCATTGTAATGTGCCCAGTTTGAGATTCCGTTGAGGTGCTATTACAAACTGTATAATGGACATAGGTACAGTCTATAACGGACATAGGTATGTTTTATAAACCTACACTGTGAAAAGAGTCACATTCGAAATTTTAAGTCTATCGTGGGTAGTTTCGAATGTCTCTGGATGAGTGAGTTTAGTAGTTTTAAACCATCTTCATATTGTCGCTATTGTAATGTGCCTAGTTTGAAATTCCACTGATATAAACAGGATACCGGTCACACGTAGTTGTACCTATGTCTGCTATAGACTGCTATAGCGGACATAGGTACAGTTTACGAGTATAACAGACAACGGTAGTCTATAACGGACGTAGGTATATACAATTTTTGCTTATCATGTATATCATTGGAAGAGTAGATTAATCTTGTAATATCAAGCAATTTCATGAAACATTATGGAACATTTTTCATAACTAAAATATTTGGATTCAATTCCAGCCATACATGGAGATTTAATATTTATTTAAAGGGATTTTTTTACCGATTTTCCATCAGTGGATTCGTCTTTCTGAAACCTTTTTTGAAAATAATACTTAATATTATGAAAACAACCCGTTATATAAGAAAAATTGAGTCAAAGCAGGAAAACAGAATACTAGGAATACCTTCAAAGATATAAAAATCTGTTTTTAAACCGCCGGCCAACTCTCAGATGACGTATAAATTATTCTGTGAAATATCAGAATAGTTTTTCTGAAAATTCTGTCACTTGCTTTGTCCAGAATGGCTTTGGCTGTTTTTTGCATTATTGTATTTTTCAGTGAAAGGAAGTATCTTGAAAATACCTGAAAATCCATGGAGTAATCGGGATATGCAAAGCTTTTCTGACGTTGTAATATCCAGTAAAACCCTGAGGGACCGTTTGCATCTGTTATTGGGATGGATGAGTCCGAATGTCAGTTCACAACGACGTAGGACCTGGACAAACATGATGCTGCCTTGTATCCAACGCACTGTAGGTCTGTGCTCTAAAAACTCCCTCTTCTAATAGTAAGGAATCCTATGCCCAAAAGGGGGATGTTAAGAAGCCGCCACTAAGCTTTTTTTTAAATCAAATCAAATAATCTTATAGTTTAAATAAAACTCCAGGATGAGATAATTTTAATAAGTATGAACGATTACCACTTTGGAGAGTTAATGTTTTTAATTGGTAATTAAAATATACTCTCGGAATAAAATTCTAAAGATAATATTTAAAAAATCATTCATAAAGTAAATATTTGGCTTTTTATGAATCTTTTTAACGTCTAACGAGCGAAGACATTGGTTAAAACTAGTAATATATACTTTAAAAGATATATCGTTTGAAAAATATATCCCCGGGATTGAAACACTAAATCCAGGTCAGACATTTTAGTATCAACCTAACCGTACGATTTTAAAAGCGGAAAATATGAATGGCGAAGCTATTTACGTTGGAACTAGTTCACGGCGAACAACTGCACAGACTTGTTTATCTATTTTTAAACTATAATCGACGCTTAGGAATAACTTCCTTTCAAAGACTTTTGTGTTGTGTATACAACTGTAGCCACAATTGGAAAAACTATATAAACAATGTTGGGGAGGGATTCAGGTTCAGGCAAATCTCTTCACATTCAGTGGACTGTATGGATTCGGGTCGTCAATGTTCGCTGCGTGGATCTTCAATGCTTCTAGGTTCGGTTCTTCGTAGTTTGTACTTCAGTTGGTCAGGGTCATGATCCGTACTTAGTTACAGGATCTACTCCGATCGGGAGTCTAAGGCGAATGTTAAAATCAAGATATTCTTTATTCAAGTAGGCTCAAAAAGCACTTTTGAATCGAGAAGAAACCGGCAAGAAACTCAACGGTGTTAGAGTCGCTCACTAATTTGTAGGTTAAGTAATACTATTCTCAGATTCTTTATTATTATATTACACACTTTCAATGACTTAAAACACAATATTACCGTTGGTGCTAACTAAGAACCCCCTTGTAAAACTCCTCACTCAAAAATAATAAATCCACCAATCACAGTCGTCGCAAAAACAACGACTTAAAACAGAAGTTTTGATTAAATTTGAAACAATGTCCAGAATAGCAATAAACGAGATGTAGCACATGTAAACGTTTTAATGATATAAATTTTGCAATTACTCAGCATAATAAATAAATTAATAATTTAATACCAATCCAACAAATAAAATAATAATGATCGCTAACAAAGGTTACTCCTTTAAACATAGTTTCTGTAGGTTACAATGTGTTTTGCTTTCATTTTCTTAACGTCAGGGAATCCTCGTGGATACCTGCAACACCACGGGGAGGCGTTGCAAGTTATGCCAGACTTTTACAGACTAAAACATGACGATGCACCTCCCTACGTTCGCTGGCGAAAGCACGGGATCGGAATACGTCCGCACTCCCGGCTACGTATGCCTTACAGGGCCTCCCCCCGATTAAATTCCTCCGCTTGGATGGCATCCCGGAGCACTCGACATGTCACCTGTCTTCCCTCCCTTTCGGGCAACAGGCCTCGAACCTGTTGCCACAATCTAAGCCTAAGGAGATAGGTAGACTTCGGTGATGGGCCGCCCGTCTGCGCCCCGCTCTCCTCCTACGCATGGCGGAAGCGTCTCGATCCACCTCTCTCTGACGTTCCGCCGCCTCCTTCAGCGACATCACATTTTCACAGAAGGAGACCGTGTTTAGCTTTCATGTGCAACTGGAATCAAGTCCAAACATCTTTATCGCTTAAATAATCTTCAACATTATAATATGCTGTTTGTAATGGGACATTTTTAACGTGTTTCTTACAACTATGCGGAGACAAATCCAAAAGTGATTCGGGTATCCCAATAAAAATACGTATGCTCAACCCAACAAATTGTGGGTTTCTTTCTTTTTACTGTATAAGTGAATATTTTTACGAATATATAAAATGTTATTTAATTTATATTGCAACACTGCTGTTGGAATTGATGTTTCTTTGAATTTATCTCTTAGAGAAGCATGAGCTCGTAATGATATATGGCATGTATTTATAATTCGATCTGACAAATAATGAATTTTCATGTATTTATAAGTGAAACTTCCTATGGCTCCATTTGATTTCTGGCTATTGCTTAAATATCCGAGGGTTTGAGTCAAAGCCGGATAGGTTTGAAGGTGTCAGAATGAGTGAGTAAATTAGTCAAGTAGTCTTAAACCATCTCGTATTGTTGCTAATGTTATGTAACAGGGATGTTACAAACTGTATAATGGACATAAGTACAGTATATAAGATATAGTCTATAGCGGACATAGATATAGTTTATAATGGACATAGATACAGTCTATAGCTAAACTTATTGTAAACGCATAATAATCAGTGTGTCTTTGTACTTCGTAATAAATGGCCGTCAATCATGTAGTCTATTATTTACCCATCGGTCATAAATGGTGACCCCGACATGATATAGATATAGTTTATAATGGACATAGGTACAGTCTGTAGCGGACATAGATATAGTCTATAGCGGACACAGATATAGTTTATAACGGACGTAAGTACAGTCAAAAACGTATATAGTCTATATCAAATTTTAACCTACATTGCGAAAGAAATCACTTTCGGAAATTTTTAATCTATTGTGGGTAGTTGGGAATGTCTCTGGATGAGTGAGGGAGTTTGATTAGTAGTTTAAAACTTTCTTTATATTATCACCATTATAATGTGCTCAGTATGAGGTTCCACTGAGGGACTGTTACTAACTGTATAACGGACATAGGTATTTACAATTTTTGTGCTTTATATATAAAAAATTAAAAACATTACACACCTTTTTATGTAAGTCGGGTAAGTAATTAATAGTTTTATCATGTATATTATTGGAAGAGTAGATTAATCTCGTAATTTCAGGCAATTTCATGAAACGCGCCCATATGTAACATCGCACCTCAAAATAGGTTCTCTGTGTTATTAACTGACTCAATTATACTACTTTAAAGCGGTAATGACGTAAAAGTTATACGTGTATAAGAAGGAAAATGAGCCTTAATGGGGTTGTAATAAAAAATATAACCGTTTGTATGATATAATATAATTTGTGGGTAGATTTAACGATACTCGCATACTACAACGTTAAAATTGTTACAATGTTCTGGTAATGTTAGCAAATTTTACAATTATGGGGGCATAATGAACTTGTATATTGGTTTGGCTCAATAAAAAAACATTATATGAATAAATAAAATTGTGATTCTATAATCTGTTTTTAATGTTAAATGAAACAGCTTTTCACTTAATGCGCGTGAAAATTTATAAGATTATAGCTGCAAATCATTTTTTTGTCAGTCTGTTTATTCTAAAGATGGCAAGGTCGTTTAAGTTCAGATTTAATTACAATCTTTTTTCACATGTAGATAATGATATCATAAGTGTCACTTAGTCTAGTTTTAATTAGAAAACCTGCTACTAAGCTTTCTATCCTCTTTAAGGTTAATTAGATTGCTTATTGGAATATATACTCCATATGCATATTTGTCAATCGCTGATAATAATGACAAAAGCACTTATGAGTTTGAATTAGAAAAGTTTATATCATCAGAAGCACTAAGAAGGTTACATTAGAAAAGTTTAATTTGTTATGAGCAGGAAGGATATTATATCAGAAAAGTTTATAGTGTCAAAAGCACTAAGAAGGTTACATTAGAAAAGTTTAATTTGTTATGAGCAGCAAGGATATTATATCAGAAAAGTTTATAGTGTCAAAAGCACTAAGAAGGTTACATTAGAAAAGTTTAATTTGTTATAAGCAGCAAGTAGATTATATTACAAAAGTTTATATTGTCAAAAGCACTAAGAAGGTTACATTAGAAAAGTTTATATTGTCAAAAGCACTAAGAAGGTTACATTAGAAAAGTTTATATTGTCAAAAGCACTAAGAAGGTTACATTAGAAAAGTTTATATTGTCAAAAGCACTAAGAAGGTTACATTAGAAAAGTTTATATTGTCAAAAGCACTAAGAAGGTTACATTAGAAAAGTTTATATTGTCAAAAGCACTAAGAAGGTTACATTAGAAAAGTTTATATTGTCAAAAGCACTAAGAAGGTTACATTAGAAAAGTTTATATTGTCAAAAGCACTAAGAAGGTTACATTAGAAAAGTTTATATTGTCAAAAGCACTAAGAAGGTTACATTAGAAAAGTTTATATTGTCAAAAGCACTAAGAAGGTTACATTAGAAAAGTTTATATTGTCAAAAGCACTAAGAAGGTTACATTAGAAAAGTTTATATTGTCAAAAGCACTAAGAAGGTTACATTAGAAAAGTTTATATTGTCAAAAGCACTAAGAAGGTTACATTAGAAAAGTTTATATTGTCAAAAGCACTAAGAAGGTTACATTAGAAAAGTTTATATTGTCAAAAGCACTAAGAAGGTTACATTAGAAAAGTTTATATTGTCAAAAGCACTAAGAAGGTTACATTAGAAAAGTTTATATTGTCAAAAGCACTAAGAAGGTTACATTAGAAAAGTTTATATTGTCAAAAGCACTAAGAAGGTTACATTAGAAAAGTTTATATTGCCAAAAGCAGCAAGGAGATTACATCAGAAAAGTTTATCTTGTCATTACCACTAAGGAGGTTGCATTAGAAAAGATTATATTGTCAAAAGCACTGAGAAGGTTGCATTAGAGCAGTTTGTATCCTCAGATGCACTAAGAAGGTTACATTAGAAAAGTTTATATTGCCAAAAGCAGCAAGGAGATTACATCAGAAAAGTTTATCTTGTTATTACCACTAAGGAGGTTGCATTAGAAAAGATTATATTGTCAAAAGCACTGAGAAGGTTGCATTAGAGCAGTTTGTATCCTCAGAAGCACTAAAAATGTTCAGTGGAAAGCATTTTTTTCCGCATGACGTTTAAATAACTAGAGATATTTTTAAATATAATTAAAACAAAATTAAAGACTGGATTTCAAGATATTGCAATAATGTGTTTACCTAGTGTCTTATGTATTTATAATCCACTTCCTTATACTGAACATATTAATTTACTGTAATAAAAATGTAAAATAATTATGTCTATACATTTATACTATTACTAACTGAGGCATACTAAATAGGCTGAACATATTATTAAAGATGATGTTGGATATGATACTTTCAAAAAGAGACTAAAGGAGTACGTTTTATATACCACAAAATAAATTATTAATCACTTCAATTAAGACTGAAATTTACTTTATATATATATACATATTTTTTCTATCCAGTTCCTTATGGTTATATGTTTAGTATTTATGTATATTATCTGTATGTATATATGTATATGAGTATATGTATGTTTATAATATATCTTAAGCTTGTATGTATGCTGACATATTCTTAGCTTTTTCATATGTGTGTATCTACACCACATGTTTTATAAAATTCTTCCACTTTCTGGGGTTCCTCTCCAAAGGGATAAGGTATCCTATGTATACTAACTTTAATTTCTTATTAATGTGACTTCTCTTTTGGTGCATAAAAAAATAAATAAATAAACATACTTAATAAATACGTAATTAATAATATACACAAAAAACGAATGTTAATTGCAGAAGGTTTCAATTTTGCGGTTTCAAAACTGTTAGTTGTCAATGTCAAATGTCAAAACCATATCAGAACAAACTCAAAGTATTCTTTTAAATTTAATTTAACTTCTGAACAACAAGACGTATATCAACCGGTGGACATTAAAAACTAAAAATAAATAAAAAAATATATACTTCACTTTTAAATTTAACTTGATTTCTGAACGACTGTTAAATTTAAATGATTTCTAGACGACATGTAGAAATTGTTTCAAAGGGAAAGCGAAATTGTTGTTTTCCAAGCATTCGACGGCCTCGCTGGCGCAGTGGTGAGAGTATTAGCTTTGCTAGCGGAGATCCCGGGTTCGATCCCCGGTAGGACGATTTTAGGAAATTGTATTTTCTAATTTGTCTGAGTCTGGACTGGTGGGAGGCTTCGGCCGTGGCCAATTACCACCCTACCAGCAAAAACGTACCGCCAAACAAAGAGATTTGTGTTCCGGTATGATGCTGTAGAAACCGTAAGGGGTATATCGCCTCTTAACAGATTAGCGCGTACATCTTAGACTGTATCATCCCTTACCATCAGGTGAGATCACAGTCAAGCGCTAATCTGTCAGCAATAAAATAATATATAAATACAATATAATAATATACTCAATCAAACATTCAATGCACAATTTTCAAAATCTGTATTCTTTATAGTTATTACTCTTTTCTATTCATGTGATAATTAACATAGAAACACAATTGCATCATCAATATCCATAACATTGAATATAAAAAAAATAAAAAATATTTATTGTCTTTAACAATTGGTTCTTATTCTATATACAGTTGACGGTGCCGACCCAGTAAGTTACTAGTATAGATACTAGTACTTGTGACAGGCGGAACCGCTCTTCCGTATCACAGTACATACATTAAAAAAGAAAAAACCCAATTTCGACAGAAACTAATATGCTAAATAACTACTGACTAATGATGTAGAGAGATAAGAGAATTAAAGTATAAGTGCATGCGTCTGTGTGTGCGTGTATCTGTGTGTGCCTGTGTATGTGTGTGCGTGCGTGTACCTTTGTGTGTGTGTGCGTACATGTGTGTGTCAGTGCGTGCGGGTATGCAAGTATTTATGTAAGTTGTGTTGATGTCTACATTATAGTTTGTTTTAACAGGCTTTCTACCTCTTTATAACTTAGTTGTAATAACCATTGTGTGACAGTTATCTTGCATTTGCGATATGATAGTCGGTAGATATTAATCTTTTTGTCAACTAGGTTATAAAGTCGAATCGACTGCCAAGTAAACTGTCGATCAGCAAATTCTGTTTTAGCCGGCCTTACTAATTGTGCTACTGGAAGCTTTCTTCTAGTATGGATGGGGTTCTCAGGAACGATAGGTAAGCCAATGTGAACTTTAAGTACACTTCGTAAGTTTTTCGGTAGGGAACCTATAGTGCTTACAAAGCATCACTTTCAGTAACGACCTCTTACCTCTCTCGACTTGAAGAATCTTTCCTTTCGTAGCTGAACCCCATACTGGAATGAATATAAAACACAATTATCATTGACACATAAGCAAGACAAGGTTTTAATATTACATAAATATACTTAGCTTTCTATCGCAGAGCAGCACAATTAACTAACACAATTAACTTAAAACTGACAACTAAACAGTTCCAATATTCGTCAACGACTAATTCTCTAACTACCCACACTTAAAGAAAACTTAAACATTACACCGATACTTTCATAACACTCAATTGACAATTTTATTTTAAATTACAATCGCCATAACACTGAATACTACAATAGTAAATATACGATCTAACTCGCCAATAATAGTCAATATACAATTCAATAAAACTCTGCTACTTCCTCATGAGGATCTCAAATAATAATATAACCCTAACACATATTAACTCACCTTTTAAACCCCCCCTGGACTTCCACCAATTCAAAACCAAAATCAGCCAAATCATTCCAGTGGTTCTCAAGTTTTATCGAGAATAACATCAATCGATTTTTATATCTTGTTTTTAATGGCACGTGCTTGTAACATACCACTGTAATTGCAACTTGTTATTTAATTATTTCCCGTATTTGCCAATAACAAATGTTTTCGCTAAACAACAATATTACTGATTTTCAAAATTTTCCACCATTAGAAAGCTGCATTTTCACTGAGTAATATAAACTATATTACTTTCTCAAAAAATTCGGGGATCCCTAACAAAAATACTTTAATGTAACCCATGGTGTGAAATAAAATATCTGTTTTCGGGTGCGCTGCGAAAATTATTGAAGATAGAACCAAATAATGTTCTACAATATTATAGAACGTATTAATATCTATAAAAAAAGTCCACGATACCATATGTCCAACTACTGTAGTTATGCTCACCATCATTTTAATGTGGCACACTCGTGACACACCTCGATAGGTTCACACCTAGCCACTCCGCACAGGTAGAAAGAAAGAAAGAAAGAAAACTCATTTATTCGTCGTAATGTAGGAATGTGGCTTACTAATACTATATATATACTAACAGTAACCTTACGCTACGACGAATAGGCCAACAGCTCAGGCTATGCCATTTGTCAGCAAGACAACTGGCGCTGATTTTCAGCTGCAGCCTTTTGGTGACATCACGGTATAAATAAAAAGTAACATAAATTAATGACAAATTAATCAGGACTAAATAAAATTAATAAAAACTAACAATGAAACAAATTAACATAAAAGTACAGGAAATTCATTATTACAGCTAAGACAATAACACATTAAATATATATATGTCGGAGTGCAAGAGTCTGTGGATCGCTGGTCCGTATGTAAGAGTCTGTGGAACGCTGGCGCCATCTTTGTGTCGGCGTGGAGGCAGAGTCAATAAGTGGCAGTCCGGCCAGTCTCTCGGCAGTTCTCGAGCGGCGGTCGGCCGGAGTGGTCGACTATTGAAACTGTCGCGTTTCTAGCTATTATTGTTAATGACTTTGTGTAAATTGATATCGGGAACATTAAGTGATTGAACATTATAATCCGAGTTATTTAACAAAGTGTTTGATTGCACCAACATTACCCACGAGCGCCCACAGAATAACAAATTAAATAATCTCCTATTTTCCGACATATATGTATATGTCGGAGAATAACAAAGAACGGAGAAGCATAAAGCACAGGGGCGTAGGGTTCTCCGCCGACATCGTTATGAATTGGTGCCATTATTTAAATTTCTTATACTGTAGGCGTTTGTGGGTAATGTTGGTGCAATCAAACACTTTGTTTATTAACTCGGAATATAATGCTCAATCACTAAATGTTCCCGATATTAATTTACACAAATTAATTAACAATGATAGCTAGGAACGCGACAGTTTCAATAGTCGACCACTCCGGCCGACTGCCGCTCGAGAACT
>JACTOM010000907.1:3100989-3124761 GCA_015832385.1 Elymnias hypermnestra
TAATAGCTAGGAACGCGACAGTTTCAATAGTTGACCACTCCGGCCGACCGCCACTCGAGAACTGCCGAGAGACGGGCCGGACTGCCACTTATTGACTCTGTCCCCACGCCGATACAAAGACGGCGCCAGCGTTCCACAGACTATTACACACGGACTAGCGATCCATAGACTCTTGCACTCCGACATATATATATATGTATTTAAAGAAAGGAAGGTTACAACAGTAGAAAAGCCTAGAGAATCGATACGTCGACTCTGCAGCTTCCATAGGTTGCCTGGTTTTGCAACAACAATATTTTTATTTTATTTAAAAACGATTTTGCGGTGGAATATTGTTCCAACATCGAGTTGCGGCGTACCTAAAGGAACCTCTGAAAGCTGCAGTGGAATGACGCGGGACTCTTTGTCGACGTAAGTGAAACGGTCTATCTGAGTTTACGTCATCTATCCAATCAAGCTTTTTAGATAGGTATATTGGCTTATTCCACTTGATAACCCCAAATAGCAGACCCGCCAAATGCAATTTCCTCCGAGCTTTCATATCTAATAATTTGTGCTCGTTTAGATATGGTGTAATATGACACCTCGGTGGTACTGCGAAGCAAAAACGCATACAAGCGTTCTGCACACGCTGAACAAGTCTACTAGTCCTCGAGAGAAGTCTTGGGCCGTACACAGGTACTGGCCAAAGCACCCATGACCCGACAGAACCTGCGCGAGGGGGAAGATCACTGCGCCATGTGCTCTGTTTAACCATTCTTCTAATACGGACCAGATTGCCAATACGGTTTCATGGTCCATTTTATGTGGACAGAGCCGCCCCCTCCAGGAGTAATTTGCTTATCGTAGTTAGAAATGATACGTAGAAAAATAACTATGTTCGACTATTAAAACCTACGCGAATATAAAATTTTCAATTTTATTCGCCTGCAACATTTGCACGAACAAGTTACAATAAATAACCCGAGGTCTTTCAACTAATTTACAATTATACTGATTAAAAAAAATATATTTCCAAAAACAACATTACGGATTGTAATAAATACGTAATAGCGGAAGTAACAGAACCCCATCTGAGTGACGCTCAAACAATTATGAATTATGACTGATTGCCGCCCGAATTTTCAATTAACACCGTAAATTGAATATAAACTAGAAATTCAATGAATAGGCAAATTGAAATGTTAATGGAATTTTGTTAAAATACAGCGGAAAAGGTCGTGATGGTCTCGTGGTTACACACGCTTCATTTTATTAAAAGCAGCCTATTAACGTTGCAACATGAAGCCAACCCAGCAATGGGCTGGTGGAGACAGGAGAGACTGTTTTTAGAGCATAGGTCTACGACGCTACTCTACTAAGGATTGGCAGGCTATTCGTATTCTGGAATTACTCTGTGGTTAAGCAGGTTTCAACACAACCTCTCGACAAGCTTTATTTTGCTAAAGGTAAGGTAAGTAGCAAGGCAAGTGGTAAGGCTATTAAAGTTGGAACTTAAAGCCAACCCAGCAGTAGGCTGGTGGACATAGGAGAAACGGTTGTTGAGAGCATAGGACTACGACCTTGCTCTAATAACGATTGGCATCTCTTATTTTGGAATTACTCCAGGGATGACAGATTTCAACGCAACCTCTTGACAAGCTCGATTTTGCTAAAGGTAAGACAGAGGGAGAATGAAGTAGAAGCTTCCACTAACCGCTTAAGGAGACGGGATACCAGGTGGCGCTTATTTACGAATTTATTCCGTGAATCCTTAATTTGACTCATCTGAGACACCAGCGAGGAATGCGCATGCTGATCCTAAGGTGTCTCACTCACGGATGAAGAGGGTTCCGATGGGTATTGCGAGATCTCCTCCCTCGACAAGGCCCACGAGGTGCCCTCAGAATATTTTCCTTCAACGAAAAGCGCAATGATGGATTTGAAAGAACCCCATGTTTATTGAAAAAAATAATTAAATTATT
Source organism: Elymnias hypermnestra (assembly GCA_015832385.1). Taxonomy (NCBI): domain Eukaryota; kingdom Metazoa; phylum Arthropoda; class Insecta; order Lepidoptera; family Nymphalidae; genus Elymnias; species Elymnias hypermnestra. Next base: position 3,102,954 of record JACTOM010000907.1, read on the forward strand.
GTTAAACATATTTTTTATCGACATTTATCCAAATATCTATGCATACGATGTTAAGGGAGGAAATACTTTTAGGCTGTTAAGATTTGTAATCCAAAATCTTAAAAACCTTTTGAACGAATATGGGTCAAATCAATGAGTATTAAGGTCCCAATCCAATGGGTGAAGAGTGTAGGTGTGTAGTTGCGAGGCCTTCTTCATCACCGATGAAGAAGGCCTCGCAATACCCACTAAATTTGATCAGAACTTTCTTCATCCATTACGAACACCAGAGGTTCGCATTCGTCCCTAGTGTCCAGGATAAGCTTTCACAGAGGCGGATAGACGTGCTCAAACAGGTACTGTCTTGTACACCGCTTCCTCCGGCTGAGATCGCACATTACTCCACCATCGTCAAGATATAACCTGAACAATGTAAGGCTGCTAATTGCCATTTATTTAAAACAGTTTCGCAAGGAACCACAATAACCTAAATTTTACTTATCGCTCTTTTTTACATGATAAAAATCCTTTCTACTTAACTTCGAGAGGAATTCTTTATCAGTTTCAATGTCTTAAGCCACTTCAGCCCGCATTATAACTAGGAATCGGTGGAAGCGATAAGGGCACAATAGCGACTGCGACGAGTACAACACAAGACAAAGAAGTGAAAGCCCTCAAAACACGACTTACGAAAGCTTTTAGATGGAACCCGAAGGTTTCTCTTTGTAAAACTTCGAACGCTTAAAACGGGGAAGTGTCTCTCGTGAGTCGTGTATATGCCAAGATTACTATTTTAATATTTATGTTTCGTTATTAAACAAACAGAGTTTAGTTTAACGTTTTTAGAAATGATGTTAACTTTAAGAGTGTCATTAAGTCGGTTGAATGAAATTAAGTCTCTTGTAAATAATATGAGCATGTGCGTGTTACTTAAGGGTCTCGCACTGTCTCTCTCTCTCGTGATTTCTTCATAATTGAAGATCGTGTTCGTGATCGTCGTCTCCGTCGTCGTCGTCGCTTCAACCAATGGACGTCCCCTGCTGGACATAGGTCTCATGTAATGACATCCACAGGGGCTGATCTTGCGTCGCCTGGCTCCAGCGGCTACCAGCGACCCTCTTTATATCATTAATCCACCTTGTGGGGGTCCATCGGTCCTTCAGACTATTTGCCCTGTCCATTGCCACTTCTGGTTCGCGATTCGTAGGACTATGTCGGTGACTTTGGTTCTACTACAGATCTATTCATTTCTGATTCGGTCACGTAGAGAAACTCCGAACTTAGCCCTCTCCATCACACGTTGAGTGTCTCTGAGCTTCCGCATGAGGCCCAAAATCAGCGACCACATCTCTGAACCGTAGATCGTCACTGGCAACATGCACTGTTCGAAGGTCCTGGTAGGATCACAATTTTCAACGAAGCTATGCTTTCCACCTGCTGCTATTTGGTTTCTCTCAGCTGGTCAGCTCATCGTCTTGCCAAAAGGCCTCGAGATCATTTATGTCCTAATTAAGAATAGGTTGTCTATATATTGTAGCATTGCAAAACATGCCAGATTATGCATGTCAATAATATTGATACCAGATTAATATTTTGCTGCACAGAGTTAAACATAATATCGTTGCGAACCAAATATCCTTTTTATTGCGGATAAGTTTTGACTTTAATTTTGATGGTGAATGATAAAAGACTGCAAGATGGAAGCACGCTAATCTGGTACGAGGTAATTTACCTCTTATAGCTTCTATTCAGTACAGTACCATAATGCATTTATTTTGCATGATAACACGTCTTTGCTGGTAAGGTGGTACCAGCTATTGCTGAAGCCAAAATTTTATACTCAAACATTAAGAAGATAACAAAACATGAGAAAATGCAATTGCCTAAATTTGCCATGTCGGAACCTGAACGGAAACTTTCAACGGAGAGACTAGTGTAAAAGAGCTTATGGTACTGCACAGCTATTTAAAATAGCTACAATGATTCTGCTGTTAATTTGAGGGCTCTACCTCCCCTTATTTCTTTTTTTCATTGAAAAATGCTTTTATGCACAAGCCCTGACCTATGGTTCAGGAGTAGAGGATACGACGGGAGAGAAGGTCTCATAATATCCAGTAAAATCCTGCGTTTCGACTTATCGTATTCGTACCTGGTGTTTCGGAAGAGACATATTGAGGATTCATGCAAGCATGCTTCGTCTAGTGTCCTGTCTTTTTCAACGGTGAGGGATCTACTTCCTTTTCTCTGTCCAGTTCACGCGCCTCTTTTAACGGGACTGTCGTCTTGCAGAAGAAGGCCATTCCCACTCAACACTCTCACTGAACAGCATCGAGCCTACAAAGCTTCCGACCCCGATCCATGGGAGAGATTTGGCGAAGGATTAAGTCTCAACAAAAACCCAATAGAACCAGGGATTCACCTTTCGCATTCGTCCCTGATATGAAGGGGGGCTTATCCCCTACAATTTCGAAATCCAAAGAATTTAGTAAAATGTACATCCCTTGTGTGAATTTGTTGGAAACTCCCGTTCGTTTATTTTGTTCAATTGGTGAAATATACTGCGCTCTCGCTAAACATCTGGCACAACGCTAACTTGGAAATATCATTAGAGTGCGACATTCATTTCTGTTGCTAAACAAAGAGCTTTACTCAGCCATTGTATTTAGACACTACATTGTTTTGACAAACTTATACTACGGATTTATTTATACTGGGTAAGCTCTGCTTTGATTTAACCCTCCCGTCTCATAAAGAAAGTAAATTCCTGGTGCAAATCAGGCATAAAAACTCACTAGTCGTGTTTAGCACTCACAAGTTTAGCACCACAAAGCAATCCACCTTTCTTTTTCCCACAGACTATGTATATTTAAAAAATTGTAACAAATAATTAATGGGGAAAAGAAAGGTTTACTTTCTGGTCGAGGGTCAGATATTCTTGAAAGACGGGGTTTCGCTGTCTTAATTTGAGCAGATATATGTATTTTTCTGATTGAATAATAAGAAAAACATCTCACAAAATCACCGACCACAGAGTAATCCACCTTTCTTTTTCCCACAGAGTATTTATATTTTGAAAATTGTAATAAGTAGTCTGTGGGAAAAAGAAAGGTTTACTCTGTGGTCAAGGATTATGGCAGATGGGATTTCCCTGTATTAATTCGAAGAGATATATGTATCATTTTTGTAAAAGGAAATATACAGCAGCGATGATCACCAATAATGGTTTTTCTTATTTAGTAATAACAAAAACATCTCACGAAATACTACAGAGTAACCCACCTTTCTTTTTCCCATAGAGCATTTGTTTTTTGAAAGTTATGACAAGTAACCTGTCGGGATATAGAAGGTTTACTCTGTGGTCGTAGATTTTGTCAGATATTCTTGTTAAACGAGTTTTCAGTGTATTAATTTGAAGAAATATATTTATTATTTTTGTGAAAGGAAATATTCAGTAGTGAAGATAAACAAAACTTGTTTTTCTGATTGAATAATAAGAAAAACATCTCACAAAACCACCGACCACAGAGTATTCCACCATTCTTTTTTCCACAGAGTATTTTTATTTTGAAAATTGCAACAAGTAATCTGTGGGAAAAACAAAGGTTTACTCTGTGGTCGAAGATTTTGTCAGATATTCTTGTTAGACGAGTTTTCACTGTATTAGTTCGAGGAAATTCATGTATTATATTTTTGAAAAGAAATATACAGTAGTGAAGATAAACAAAACTTGTTTTTCTGATTGAATAATAACCACGACTACAGATTAACCACCATTCTTTTTCCTACAGAGCATTGGTTTTTTTGAAAGTTATGACAAGTAATCTGTGAGGACATGGAAGGTTTACTCTGTGGTCGAGGTATTTGTCAGATATTCTTGGTAGAAGGGATTTCCCTATATTAATTCGAGAAGATATATATTTTACTGTTGGGACAAGAAATAAATAGCAGTCATGATCAAGTAGTTGTTTTTCTTATCATTACCCGATCACAGAGTAATGCGCCTTTCTTTTTCCCACAGAGTACTTTTATTTTGAAAATCATGACATGTACATATATATTATACGTATCCACTTATGAGTGCTAGTTTAAAGTAGACAAAGGCAGGAGTACAGACTTGTAAATAATTAAACCAGTTGTAGTTGTTTACTTTAGCATGTTAACACACAACACAAAGCTAAAGGGTGCAACTACAATTTAATATCTAGAGCCAATGTGGTTACAGTATGTCCTAAACTCATGACATGGTTAACAACGATATTACGTTAAAACTTTGTACAGTGAAGCTTTAATATTATTGGTTAGTAATATCCGTCAAGCTTTGCAATGCCACATTATATAGATTACTACAAAAAGCCTTTAAACTTCTAATAAAAAAAGTAAAGTAGCAGCCCATTAACGTCCCAATGCTGGGCACAGGTCTCCTCACGACCGAGGACTACAGACATGAGGTCCTGGGTTCGAGTCCCGGGTCGGGCCAATTCAAAATCGATATTAAGTTTTCTATTAAGATTTTCTCAATATTTGCCCGAAGTTGGGAAGGTGGCGGTGTGATCCACCCCCGTGCCAATCCGCAGTGCAGCAGCGTGGTGGGTCTATGTTCTAAAAACCCTCGCTCCTCGGAGTGAGGAGGCCTGTGCCCAGCAGTGGGACGTTAATGGACTGCTACTTACTTACTTACTTAAACACACATAATAAAAATATCTTATTAAAATAATAAAATGGCATACCACAGTTTTTAATGTAACCTTCTTGGTACTTTTGACAATATAAACTTTTTAACCTTTGACATAATTGACAGCGATTAACAAATACTCAATTTATGTTTGTTCGAAGTTAGAAAAAGCATTTTTTCCTTAGTATTTAATGACTTTCTTTCAGATTATTAAATTAACACTTACATTCATAATCTAATCAATATAAAGATTTTACTTTACAACGAATATATATTTAAATGATACATTTTTAAATTCCTATCATTATTTATGTAGAATGTCCAACATTTCTCAATTTAAAAATCAACAGTCAACAGGTTTTTTTTTTTTCGAACTGTGTTTAGCTGTTAGCCCTACTGGCTTTTACAGCGTAACCGGAAGGAGGACGGGCTCTTATGGAGGCCGCCACATTTCGAGTGCGAGCCCTGAAAAGGGCTCGCTCTCCGGGGAAACGCCGCTCCAAGGGCGTCTCCTGCGAGACCGAGCCTCGGCTTGGAGCGACGTTATCGCTGAAACATCACCTGAAAAGGAAGAATCAGAAGCGCCCCCGGGAACGTGGGTGAAGTCCACGTCCGGGTGACGTCAGAAATCGGGGACCTCGACTCCGCCGGCGGAATCGCTGTGTAACGTTTGTGTATGTGTCTGTCCCTACCTGGTAAGGTAGATTGTCGATAGTTATCGTATCGTCGGGGTCGTTAAGGACATATTTAGGCCGTCTCTTCCTAGGCGGAACGTTGAGACGGATCCTATAAGAGGACGCGTTAACCACTAGTGGGTTCCTATGATTGATGGCTCTCTCGAAATAATTTTCGGAGAGCTCTTTAAAATAACTCTTTATCGTGGGGAGTTCTAAGTCCCTATGTAGGTCGACATTTCGGACGTACCAGGGGCATCCCGTGGCCATCCTCATGAATCTATTTTGCAGCGTCTGCAGACGGGCCAGTCTATAGGCTGGCACGTGTGCGAAGACGATGCTGGCGTACGATATGATGGGGCGGATGCAAGTTTTGTAGAGTGTCACCTTGTGGCGAAGTGACATTTTACTTTTCTTGCAGATGAGAGGGGATAATCTACCAAGCACAAACGCGGCTCTGCCACGAACATTGCGAATGTGCTTACTAAAGTTCATGGCTTTATCTAGGGTAACTCCAAGATATTTGGCTTCTTTACTCCATGGGATGTCCATGTCGTAAAGCTTAATGTTAGGCAGTTTGCGATCCCAAATCCTCTTCACTCCTGTGAAAAGCACTGCTACACTTTTCTCAGGGTTCACCTCGATTCTCCATTTGCGAAACCATTCGGCGATGCGATTGGCCGCTTTCTGAAGTCTCGAGGTGATCAGATTGGTGTCACGTGAGGTGGTGAATAGAGCGGTGTCATCCGCGAATTGAGCAAAGTGTACACGCTCTGTGCTTGGAAAGTCACATGTGTACAGCGTGTATAGGATTGGAGAGAGCACCGAGCCCTGGGGGACTCCTGCTCTGAGAGGGCGCGATGAGGACAGGGTGCCCTCGACGCGGTACCTGAAGGAACGGTTTGAGAGATAGTCTCGCAATAAAAATACGAATCTATCTGGCACTTGGAGGTGGTCCAGCTTGTAAATCAAGCCGGCATGCCACACTTTATCGAAGGCTTTCGCCACATCGAGAAAGATTGCACCGGTAGGACCTCTACCGGTGTGGTAGATATTATCGAGGATGTGCTCCGTGAGGCGGTGCACCTGTTGTACGCACGAGTGTTGGGGTCTGAACCCGAACTGCTCGTCGGGGATGAGTCTCATGGCCTCTACCGTAGCCTTGAGTCTTTTAAGGATTATTATCTCATACACTTTACCCAGAGTGTTGAGTAAACTAATGGGTCTATAACTAGTAGCCAGGTTACTGGGTTTTCCTGGCTTATGTATCCCTATGACGATGGCTTCTTTCCATTCGTCAGGGAATGTACAGGCTGCTAGAAGAGCATTAAAAATGAGTACCAGGAGGCACAAAAATCTGTTGGGGAGACGTTTGAGCACCTTATTGGTGATCCCGTCAGGCCCCGGGGCTTTTTTGGCATGGAGTCCCTTGATAATTCCATGCACTTCATCTGTCGTAGTTGGTTCGAGTGGCTCACTCGTGGGGGACGCGAGCTCTAATTGAGCGAGCCTGTTTTCAACAAGCGTGACCTGCGCGGGGGACACGCTTGTGGTACTGGGGGAACATTGTTGCTCTATGCTGTCGGCCAAGCACTCGGCCTTATCAGCATCGTCGAATGCTGGACTTTGATTCGGACGGACAAGGGGCGGCATCGGTTCGCGCCTATCATTTTTTAAATTTTTAGAAAGGGACCAGAAGGACTTGTGCGAGGGCTCAAGTTCTCCTAGTTTCCGGTCCCATCTGTCGTCGCTGAGTTCCGTAAGTCTTTCTCTTACTTCTCTGAAAGATCTCCAGAGTCTCCTTCGATTCTCTGGTGTGGGGTAAGCGGCGTGCGCTCGTGCGTGGGCATTCTTAATCCTGATGAGTTCTCTCGCATCGTCCGGGAGTCTCCTGCGACCGACGTCGCAGGGGATATCCCGGGAGCAATCCGACAGAACCTCACCAATGTGAGAAGTTAAAAGAGAGGTGGCGGATTTGGCGACATCCGCCGACTCAATTTGGTCAGGAATTTCGTTTAAAGACGCGGAATCACTGGATTGGAGTCGCTCTGAGAGCTTTTTCCAATCAATGATTCTCTTAGTTGGCATGGGAAGGGGATCAGCCAGTCCTAGTCTGACAAGGACCGGCAGATGATCTTAGGATATGAGCTATCCTGCAATACTTCCAAGGAATTCACCTGAAGGGTGATATTCTTCAGGAGCATCACATCTAGTATATCTCCCAGAGCATTAACTTGGCTATGGCTGTAGTGAGTCGGTTCCAGTGGAGCTAGAACCGAGAAGCTGAGTCAACAGGTATAGAAATTTTTAAATTGGTCCAGTAATTTTTAACTTTATTATTATAACTTTCTTCTATAATATCAGAGAAGAGATTTATTTGTAATAGTTTATTGTCTCAGCACGACATTTGACACTTTGGAGTTCGACTCGGGTTACATGTTTTTCTTTAGATTGACATTTTTAAATTCGTTATATATTTGGAATTTATTGTCCGATTTTAGTAATTTAAGAAGCATTTTACAGGTACTGAAATGGTCTTTAATAAAATATATCATCATCAATTAATAAAGTAAGGATTATTAATACAGAGATATCAAAAGTTTGACTATTATTGACTATTAAAAGGTAATCATAAAAAAGTAGTTATATTGGCATAACTACAGAAGTTGGACATATGGTATTGTTGACTTTTTTGTAGACATTAAAACGTTCTATAATACTGTAAAACATTTTTTTATTCTATCTTCAATAGTTTTCGCGACGCACGCGATATCAGATTTTCACACCTTGGGTTACATTAATGCATTTTTCTTAGGGATCCCTATTTTTTGTGAAAGTAATATAGCCTATATCGCTCAGTGATAATGCAGAGATCGAGTCATAGTCAAATATATAATATTGAAGGGTTAAATATTGGTTTATTTCCGTTGCGAGGCTTTCCCGGAAATCGTTTCTGGCAACTTGAGCCGAATAGAAATACCCGGACGCATGTTAATGTGTCGGTGTCGACACTCGCTGGAAATTTGATAGTTTTATTATGCATCCGATGTAATCCGATAGATAAGAGAGAAAGATATATTAGGGAAAATATAAAGAATGATCTATTTTATCTGTATGACTTAATATACAAACTAAAAGGTAACTCACTCACTCACTCAAGAGAGAACATATTTAATTACCATAAGAAAGGTTATAGTGCGTCAATGGTAAAAGATAGATGTATGCTATCTTTAACTTTCTTTTAGAAGGTTTTAAGAGGAACAATTCCGTCATACATAATTTTTGTGTAACTTTAATAGTTAACGTAGAGCACGCTAAGAAAGCTCAGAAAAGGAGTAAATTTTCCCAGGTTTTGCAACATTTTTCTTTGCTGCTTTGCTCTTATTGACGTAATTTTATATAGCCTTTGTAAATAAATGGGATATCCAGTGCTCAAATTGTTTTTTAATTAGAAATAGTAGTTTCTGAAATTAGCGCGTTCAACCGTTTTGCGAGATTGCTAGCGTTACGCGAACGGTAACTCCTTGATTAATGAAGTAAATCTTCTTTATACACGCTTGATTTAGAACTAACCTTGTATTAGACGAGCATTACGAAAAGTGTGATAGTAAAGTCGTCATCGTCGTTGCTTCAACCGATGGACATCCACTGCTGGACATAGGTCTTACGTAATGACCTCTACAAGGCCCGCTCCTGCGCTGGTAGCCGCCTGGCTCCAGCGGCCACCGGCGACCCTCCTTATATCGTCGGTCGCCATTCCAGCACCTTCCGGCCCCAGCGTCCATCGGTTCGTCGGACTATGTGCCCCGCCCATTGCCACTTCAGGTTTGTAGGACTATGTCGGTGACTTTGGTTCTACTACGGATCTCTTAATTTCTAATTCGATCACGTGGAGAAAGTCAGAGCATAGCCCTCTCCATCGCACGCTGAGTGACTCTGAGCTTCCGCATCAGGCCCATAGTCGGCGATCACGCCTCAGAATCGTAGGACATCACTGGCAACACGCATTGTTCGAAGAAGTTGGCCTTCAGGCACTGAGGAATATCGGACGAATCGAGATTCCGCCGCCAACCTCGACGACTTGACCTGGATTGTAAGGTAAAGTGAATATAATATATATTTACATATATTTTACATCAGTCAGGTCGAAAGATCATTTGTTTTTTGTGAAAAAAATACAATGGTTGCATTGGATTTAATCTCGCAATTATCTTAATAAGAATTTACGTGTTTAACTACAAAACCATCGTGTATTTAATAAACGAATAGTGGCATCAAATTTTTAAGCTAGGGAAGCAGTAATTTCTCATAAATATTCAGGATCCCAACACACATGAACGGTCGCATGAATTAAGGAATAGCTCCACTCCAGCGGATGTAGGTCGCAGGAATTACGTAGCTGGCAGATACTTGTATAAACACGGTTGCTTTGTATTGGATATGTTGCTAAATGCTATCGTTGCCAACTATAGATTAAATATATAGACATACCTATAATTTTACCAGCGCTGCAGTGAGCTGCAGCAGCACGATCAAACGAGGGACCTGTTTTGATCACGGTACCTAGTTACAACACCTAAACTACTAAAATATTGTGCAAATTCAGCAATAGAAAAAACTGTGAACATTCCTCGTGGTGAAGAAGTTTCAAGGCAGATAGTACAATTTGTGTAAATTCAAACAGCGAAGTGATTAATACTACAGCGCAAGTTGTGTGACTTCAAATAGAGAAATGATTAGAAGCACGGTGCGAGTTGTGTGAATTCAAATAGAGAAATGATTAAAAGCACAGTGCAAGTTGTGTGAATTCAAATAGAGAAATGATTAAAAGCGCAGTGCAAGTTGTGTGAATTGAAATAATGAAATGATTAAAAGCACAGTGCAAATTGTGTGAAATCAAATAAAGAAATAATTAAAAGCGCAGTGCAAGTTGTGTGAATTGAAATAATGAAATGATTAAAAGCACAGTGCAAGTTGTGTGAATTCAAATAGAGAAGTGATGAAAAGAACAGTGCAAATTGTGTGAATTCAAATAGAGAAATGATTAAAAGCGCAGTGCAAGTTGTGTGAATTGAAATGATTAAAGGCACAGTGCAAAGTTGTGTGAAATCAAATAAAGAAATGATTAAAAGCGCAGTGCAAGTTGTGTGAATTGAAATAATGAAATGATTAAAAGCACAGTGCAAATTGTGTGAATTCAAATAAAGAAATGATTAAAAGCGCAGTGCAAGTTGTGTGAATTGAAATAATGAAATGATTAAAAGCACAGTGCAAATTGTGTGAATTCAAATAAAGAAATGATTAAAAGCGCAGTGCAAGTTGTGTGAATTGAAATAATGAAATGATTAAAAGCACAGTGCAAATTGTGTGAATTCAAATAAAGAAATGATTAAAAGCACAGTGCAAGTTGTGTGAATTCAAATAAAGAAATGATTAAAAGCACAGTGCAAGTTGTGTGAATTCAAATAAAGATATGATTAAAAGCACAGTGCAAGTTGTGTGAATTCAAATAAAGATATGATTAAAAGCACAGTGCAAGTTGTGTGAATTCAAATAAAGAAATGATTAAAAGCACAGTGCAAGTTGTGTGAATTCAAATAAAGAAATGATTAAAAGCACAGTGCAAGTTGTGTGAATTCAAATAAAGATATGATTAAAAGCACAGTGCAAGTTGTGTGAATTCAAATAAAGATATGATTAAAAGCACAGTGCAAGTTGTGTGAATTCAAATAAAGATATGATTAAAAGCACAGTGCAAGTTGTGTGAATTCAAATAAAGAAATGATTAAAAGCACAGTGCAAGTTGTGTGAATTCAAATAAAGAAATGATTAAAAGCACAGTGCAAGTTGTGTGAATTCAAATAAAGATATGATTAAAAGCACAGTGCAAGTTGTGTGAATTCAAATAAAGATATGATTAAAAGCACAGTGCAAGTTGTGTGAATTCAAATAAAGAAATGATTAAAAGCACAGTGCAAGTTGTGTGAATTCAAATAAAGAAATGATTAAAAGCACAGTGCAATAGTTGTGTGACTTCAAATAGGGAAGTGATGCACAGTGCAAGTTGTACTAATCAGATAAGGCTACTCCAATATAAATACGCAGTTAAGCTTTACTTCTAAACGTTTAGTTACCATTGTATTTATGCATTATGTAATTCATTATTTGTATTATGTAATGTAATGTATTGTTTGTGGCATTATTGGTGCCGCAAGGCTCTATTCTGGGCCCCATATTATTTACAATATTTATTAATGATATAGTTGAGTGCTTCACATATTCAAAGTTTTTATTATATGCTGATGACCTTAAATTGTATAATATAATAAATGACATTAATGACTCTATAAATATGCAAAAGGACTTGGATAAACTTACTTTATGGTGTAAAAACAATCATTTAAAATTAAATCACTTGAAATGCTACAATATCACCTTTAGTAGAAAAGATAAAAATGTTATATTTGACTATAATATAAATAATAAAATTTTTGAAAAAGTAACCCAAATAAACGATCTTGGTGTGATTTTAGATCATAAGTTAAGTTTCAAACCACACGTTGATAATATAATCAAAAATTCATTAAAGTTCATTGGGCTTATCATTAGAAAAACAAAAGACTTTAAAAAATCGTCAACGAAATTAATATTATTTAACTCTTTAGTAAGAAGCAGACTTGAATACTGCGCTGTAGTATGGAATCCCTATTATGAAATACATAAGAACAGAATTGAGAGAGTCCAAAAGAAATTTTTGCGTCACTTAGGAAACAAAGACAATATATTAAATAAAGCAAATAGCTACACTGATCTCCTGAAATTATACAACACTCTCCCACTATCCAGTCGTAGAGAGTTTCTTGATCTTTGTTTTCTATATAACATAGTTAATGGAGGGATCGATTGTTCAAATCTATTAAGTGCAATAACATTAGCAGTACCTAAATACAACGCCAGGTCCAACATTAAAAATAAGAAGACATTTCGACCCAGGATTACAAAAAGTAACCTAGGCAACGCCGCCGCGTTAAACAGGATAGTCCAAAAGTAGAACGAATTATTTAAAAGTGCTGGTCTTGATATTTTTCAGGATTCTATATGTTCTTTGAAAAAAAAGTTAAAAATACAGCTGCACCGTAGTATAGTATAATTAGTTTTTGTTCATAACAAGTTTAATTTGTTTATTATCATTATTTTTGTATCATTAGTCATTATTCTTTTAATAACTAGTTTATACAAATTTAGATTTTAAGATTTCAATTTTTTTTTCACTTCTTACTTAGAATGTCTCTAATATATTTCAATGCTGAGTTAGCCTGTAAGTGGAGTGTACAACTTAGAAAAGAAAATTAAATAATAGTGTATACCCAGATCAAGATAAGTTGTATGCACGTTGGCTTCCTATTAAATAAATAAATAAATAAATAAATGTATAGCAAGTAATTAATAAAGTGGTATGCCGTTTGTAAATATGCTGTCAAACTTGTCTATTACATATCTAATATATTACTTATCACGTAGACATAAAAACATATTAAACATATACACTAGTTGGATAAGTTAGACTGGTTCTGTAATACTTCGGTATTCTATAAACTGCAAAGTAAAACACAAAAACTGTTTGTATCTATGAATTTGGAACTGTCCAATCGTTTTTTTTTTGTTGCTGGAAATATGCACACCCTTTCCAGGGGCTAAATGGGAGTGTGGTTCTTTTCGGCAGTTCCCACCCAGCGGAACCCTCGTCATTAGTGAAAGGATGTACCAGAGGTTCATTGAAGCCTGGACTCTCCCAATGAAGCCGGTTTACAGGTATACAACAAGAGGAGGAGTTGTATAAACCTCCGTCTCCATTTTCCTACTACTATTGAGGGTGCTGCGATTTCATTCGCCCTCAGCCTTTTTTTACGTTGGTAAATGCTTTTACACACTTACCCCAATCTGAGTGAGTCAGGAGTGCAGGACTCCTCGACGGAGGGAGCCTCGCAACTAAACCCACCCACTAAAACCCAGCGGAACCCTCTTCATACGTACGTGAGATACCAAGGGTTCGGCTTGCGCATTCTCCCTTGGTGCTCCACATAAGTCTGATAGAAGATTCATGGAGGAACAGGTGCGCAAACATGCAGCCGTCTAGTATCCCGTCTCCTTCGGGGGTGAGAGCATTCTCCCTCTCTCGCTCATCGGCCTTCCTTAGCGAGATTACAGTCTTCGCCTTCTTTCTATGGCGTACTTCTTTCAAAAAGATACTAGCAGCGATGTCAGAAGATGTCTTTAAGATCTTCAAGCGGTACATTTTGCCACCGTGTGCTGTTTTTACATGGGTACGAAACTCGTGGCAGTTAGCCAACGATTTAGCGCAGATAGCTAATAACGGTACCTACCCATTGGTGCAGGTAAGCGATCCGTGTCCTCTGCTAATTGCTTCAAGTTGCCCGCTACTTGGGTCGCGAGGTCTTCCTTTCAACTTTGGATCAAGGCTATGTCAGCTAGAACCTTGACCCTTCTTACCTCGTCAGGTGTTTCCTCTTTTGTCTTCCCAGTTACTCTGCATTGGTAAGCAGCTGAGAGAATTTCCGCCCTCAAGCGTAACCCTCTTCATTCGATTTTGGACATCTGTCCAATAACTGTCTGGTCATCACAATACGTATTAGGCAATGAGTTTAGAATTTCGCCACTCGATATTTATACACAAAGCGAAGATTCTCATATAGTGCTATACTTCATTAAGGCATGTGAGGTAATGTTTTTATACTTTTGACGTGAATACGTCTTTAAAATCGCATCCATAGGGAAGCAATTCAAATGAATTATAACAAAACTATCACCTCCATCAGAAATTTAGCTAAATCAAAGAATTTACTACGCTACGCTACGCGATTTAAGGAAATGGAATTTAAAGACTGTAACACATCACGCACAGTGGAGGGGGAAGGTCCACCATTTTAGTGGTCACACGTGATTTTACAGGTTTACTCGATGAAGCTGTGTCGTTCTTTCAAGTTTCAATGGTTAACTCTCTTCACAATCTATCGATTAACATATGAGACATAATAATTTTTTTATGATTTCTTGCACTAATTTCATTCATAAGCCATTTTTGCTCTCACGGTTTTAAATATAACTTGATGTCGTGTCTTAATTATGGATGTGTAACATGTTATCGACTTCCGGTTCCGCGCACACAAGCTGTATTAATTAAGTGATGTTCCTGACAACTTAACTGCCTATGCTTTATACTTTTTCATCATTAATTATTAGACATTTTTAAATTATGTCTATATTGACGTCCTCGCATGTCAGATATCATTTTAAAATATTTGTCAGCAAATTAACTTTTTGAAGTAGTGAGGTTACGTCACGCGTTACGGTGCCATTCTTTCTGTCTCTTTCTCCCATGCATACGGCAGCGGTAGGCAGACTTCTTCTCTCTCACTCTAACCCAGCGCTAACAGCGATAGCCATATTGCAGACAGACGGTTTCCTCTCTCTTTACTCTGTGTTTAGTGTGCGATAGACATATACCACAGACACTGAGCATATAACCTTAAACTTAATCAACAAAAGATCTTATTAGTATATACCCTTCCTATACATAAAACTCCAGTAATAACTTAAGCTTTTATTTGCTTTCGCATGCTGTGGCAACCAGTAAGTGGGTTTGCAGTAATTACTTTTTGTTATTTATTCATTCTTTATATTTTTCGTATTATTACTGTAACCTGTTAGTATCCTATATAAATAAATAAATAAGCCTTTCTCATATTAAGCAATGATGGATTGAATTTCAAATAATATTCTTTATTTATGTGAGCTTTTATACTACGTTTAAATCGTCAAATATTGTTGTTTAATGTACAATTGATAATGATATTAGAGAACGAACTCTTTTTTCGCTGGGAAATGCCTTTACGCACCCCGGATGTAAGTTATACCTTCAACCAAGAGTGTGGGACCCTCAGCGTCCTGAAGAGGAATACCAGAGTTTCAGTTGGGACATTACTCTTTGGGGCTCCGGACATCGTCAGTTACGACCATTCAGATTGGTAGGAGGCACATCTTCTGGCTCCCGGTCTTCTCCTACGGTGGTGGCCTGAGGTGTAGCTTCACTCTAACTCTCTGATGCCTCCATCCGCCAATAACTTTCACTGTTGAGCATATAGCCCACTCTGCTCATTAAAGAGAGCTCACCGCCGACCAGAGACATCAGGGGTGTTCTTGGCGCCCCCAAGCCGGTCATATCATCTAAAGTTACGAAGGTACCTTCGCGCTTAGAAGAAACTCAATAGGATGTCCTGTTTTCCTCGGCATCATTATTTAATTTCTTATATATTGAGTAATTTATTTACTGCCACGCTTTTTTCTCATCCAAATCCTTCAAATTGCAGTAAAGTAAAAAAAGGATGAAGCATCCCATTAACGTCCCAATGCTGGGGACAGGCCTCCTCACTCATACGAGAGAGGGTTATTAGAACATAGACCCACCATGCTGCTCCACTGCGGGTTGGCAGGCAAAGTACACAAGTTCACTCTCTATTCCTTCACTCTCATAGACCGATGTGGCGGAAAATCCGACACAATCGGAGAGAGATCAGGCGCAGGACTCACGGCTTAACGTGCTCTCCGAGGCACGACGGTGGATCACACCGCCAACTTCCCAACTTCAGGCAAATATTGAGAAAATCGTAATAGAAAACTCAATATCGGTTTTTGAATTGGCCCGACCCGGGACTCGAACCCAGGACCTCATGTCTGTAGCCGAACATGCTAACCACTAGACCAACGAGGCAGTTTGTAGTACGATTTATCAATTAGCCGTCTTTTAATAAAGGATTTGAATTTATTAATCGACGTCTCTAGGACATATGTTTATACGAGTTGGTTGTTTTACGCCAACTAAAATTTATAATAATGTTAAGCCCTTTTTATTAAAGAATATTTTTGAAAGGAAATAAATAATAAATAAGGTGCTGACATCACCTCTGTCAGATTGAAAGCAAAGCCTAAACCCATTTCAGGTCATGTCAAAGATATCCGCGATCGGTTCTCCGGCCAAGCCCTGGACACAAATTACGCCTTATCTACACAACTCAATAAGGCTTAGGTCTGACAGATTTATGTTTTACATTGTGTTTGAAATTAGTTACCCTGCTAGCATATTGTGCTTTGCCTACTCTGCTCTGCACGCCTTTATGAATAACCAGATGGTGTCTCAAAGGGCCCGGCTGGGCATGAGGAGTGTTGGTGCCAACACTTATGTGTGGTAGTGAAAGTTGGCTGTGGCAGAAGAAGCACAAGAGTAAAATGCGGTAGAGATGAGAGAAATAGTGTGATAAGAGAACGTTGTGGTATAAAAGAAGATGTAGTAACTAAAATTGGGCAAGGTATGCTTAGATGGTTTGGGCACGTAGAGAGAATGAATTATTGGAGACTGACAAAAAGGATTTATGAGTCAAGAGGAATGGGAAAGTTGGAAGGGCAACGTTTCTGGACCAAATCCAGGACATTTTAATAAGGGACAGGTTAAAAGTACTTTAACTCTAAACCGACGAACTTATATGAAAGATATAATGTGAATGAAAGAAACGAAGGAGATATGCAAGGATCGTGGCAAGTGGAAGAACGTGGTCTCTGCTTACCCCTATGGGAATGAGACGTGATGCTATGTATGTATGTACTAGCTTACTAGAATAAAGAACATTCTACTTATTTGGTATACCCCAAAGGTTGTCTGGAAGAGTTCGCTAAATAACGATGAGGCAGCCTTATTGTACTGATCTTTTTTTGTATTTTCTATTTTACATGTTATTTTTGTGGTGTATTACACAAGTGTCTCTCTCTCTTTTTTATCCGTTAGTAACCTATCTGCCACCTGGAAGGTTAAAGTCAATTTCTTTAACAACTTGCATGGCCTTAACTAATGATATAAAAAGAAACCTGCTTTCTATTTGATGACTAATCTTTGTATTAGATGACGCTTTACCTAATCTTTGTATTTGATGACGCTTTACCTAAGCTTTATCTTTGATGGCGCTTTACCTAAGCTTTATCTTTGATGGCGTTTTACCTAAGCTTTACCTAAGCTTTACCTAATCTTTGTATTTGATGTCGCTTTACCTAAGCTTTACCTTTGATGGCGCTATACCTAAGTTTTTTATTAGATGACGCTTTTCCTAATCTTTTTATTTGATCGCGCTTTACCTAAGCTTTTTGTTAGATGACACTTTACCTAATCTTTTTAAATGATGGCGCTTTACCTAATCTTTTATTTGATGGCGCTTTACCTAAGCTTTCAGTTTGACACGCATTTCCTAAGCTTTTTATTAGATGACGCTTTACCTAAGCTTTCTATTTGATGGCGCTTTACCTAATTTTTGTATTTAATGACGCTTTACCCAATCTTTTATTTGATGGCGCTTTACCTAAGCTTTCTATTTGATGGCGGTTTACCTAATCTTTGTATTTGATGACGTTTTACCCAATCTTTTATTTGATGGCGCTTTACCTAAGCTTTCTGTTTGATGGCGCTTTACCTAATCTTTGTATTTGATGGCGCTTTACCTAATCTTTTATTTGATGGCGCTTTACCTAAGCTTTCAGTTTGACACGCTTTACCTAAGCTTTTTATTAGATGACGCTTTACCTAAGCTTTCTATTTGATGGCGCTTTACCTAATTTTTGTATTTAATGACGCTTTACCCAATCTTTTATTTGATGGCGCTTTACCTAAGCTTTCTGTTTGATGGCGCTTTACCTAATCTTTGTATTTGATGGTGCTTTACCTAAGCTTTCTGTTTGATGACGCTTTACCTAATCTTTGTATTTGATGACGCTTTACCTAAGTTGTATCTTTGGTGGCGCTTTCCCTAAGCTTCATCTTTGGTGGCGCGTTGCAATTTTTTTATGATATAATGTTATTTAATGAATTACTTTGAGGAAACTGTATATATATATGAAGTGTTAACCACTACATGTTAGAAAAAATGGGAATAAAATAGGATATTGGTAAGATTTGCAAACTATAATAATAGAAATTGAACTCAGGACCAGATGAAAATATACATAGATCAATATAAATTCAGTCTGTCTGTATAGGAATTAATATAATCGTCGGATCCGTTGACCGATGTCCGAGACACGAAGTGCTGTCTATTCATTAGATTCAATTGACAAATGCTTTTGACTTTGTTAGGTCAATGTGGTAGTGAGTTTACGTTACAACACTCTGTTTATTTTTAAAATATCTAATAAGAGCTTACACTCCTTCTTTTTCTTGAGGGCTTATCTCATTTTAATTAGGGTCGGTTCTTCTAATCGCTTTCACACCGTTTTGGTCCCGATTCCTTTTCCGAGCATGCTTTTATGATATCCGAGGCATATCTTTCAATGACATGAGCAGTGCAGGCCATTCCGTAAGCTTTTTTGATACTGACCCAAGAAGTATTACCAACTTTTCGATCCGGTGGCAGATTCATTCAAAAGTCCTCTTTGGGCTTACTTATATAAAGAATATTTTGATTTTTACTTTAAATCTACTTTAACAAATACATCAACGTTAAATTGATTTAGATGATCAATCACTAATTGCATTAATCTATTGTTATTTATTCTTTAACCAAAAAAACCATAAAGTTTATTGCGCTTTCGTAGATCTAGAAAAGGCCTATGATCGAGTGGTGAGGAATGAGCTGTGGTCAACGTTATCTACGTATGGGGTGAGCGGTTGTCTGATCCAAGCATTGAAGTCTCTTTATGAGGGTTCTAGTGCGTGTGTCAGAATAAACGGAACGTAAACGGAGTGGTTTCCTGTCGAAAGAGGTGTTCGACAGAGATGTGTTACGTCACCATGGCTGTTCAACCTATTCATGTATGAATGTTTGACAGATTTAAAAGAAAGTATGTTGGGTTAAGAATGAATGAATTACTCATCAAATGTTTACTCTACGCTGATGTTCAAGTAATACTTGCGTCATCCGCTAATGAGCTACAGGAGATGGCTAAATATTATGAATGAAGCTTTGAAAGGGAAAGGAATGAAAGTGAATGTAAACAAAACGAAAGTTATGCTTTTTGAACGAGATGAATCTATGATGAATGGCAATATTTTGATAGATGGGGAACAAGTGGAAGAGGTGAAAGAATTTGTATACTTGGGATCTAAATTTACAAAAGATGGAACATGTGAAAGTGATATCGAAAGGAGAGTGAATGCAGGGAATATGGTAAATGGTGCTCTGCATGCTTTTATGAATAGCCAGATGGTGTCTCAAAGGGCTAGACTGGCAGTGCATGCTGGAGTGTTGGTGCCAACACTTATGTATGGTAGTGAAAGTTGGGTATGGCAGAAGAATCACAAAAGTAAAATAAATGCGGTAGAGATGAGAGCGTTGAGAAGCATGAGTGGATTAAAACTGAGTGACAGAGTAAGAAATAGTGTGATAAGAGAACGTTGTGGTATAAAAGAAGACGTAGTGACTAAAATTGAGAAAGGTATGCTTAGATGGTTTGGGCATGTAGAGAGAATGAATGAAAGGAGACTGACAAAAAGGATTTATGAGTCAAGAGTGAATGCGAAAGTTGGAAGGGGAAGACCAAGGCGAACGTTCCTGGACCAAATCCAGGACATTTTAAATAACGGCCAGGTCAAGAGTACTCTAAACCGACGAACTTGTATGAAAGGTTTAATGAGATTGAAAGAAGCGAAGGAGATATGCAAAGATCGTGGCAAGTGGAAGGATGTTGTCTCTGCCTACCCCTATGGGAATGAGGCGTGATGCTATGTATGTATGTATTTATTCTCTTTTTTTCTCCTTCATTATACTTCTTTACATTGATTTTTACTCATGTAACTTGATTATAAGTTCTCACGTTATTGCAGTGTTTGTTTTTACGTTCTAAGTTGTCCTTCTTTCTGTTTATTTCTTATAATTTTTCTCATAGTGCACATATACCAACGATATTTCTGTAAATAGAGCTTTTGAGCTTTAAGGCATTATATTCTATGTATATATTCTGTAATTTTATAAAAGAAATAACATGAAACTAATGGAGCTTATCGATATATTTGATAGATGGTATTACAACGTTGGACGATAGATCGCTTCCTGTGTGGGGGGCTTTGCGGGTGCAACATGGTTCCCAATCCCAAACGGGTCACGACGGATGCCCTAATAACATAAATGCAAATTCGACCATTCAAACTTCCTGCGTTTACATTCCCTGTATTAAAACACTTTAAAGGTATGTTCCGCTACATATAAGATTAGAATACACTTAGTCAGATTCAAAATTTCTTTACAGCACTGTTGAATCGTCATATATTTTTCTACACAATATATCTAATTTACGATGATGATATTGACTCTTTTAATAATAAATAAAAATTTTAACAAATAAAAGAACCGCCTTCAAAAGAAACTTACAAATATTTTAATATTTAACAAGTAAGTAATAATTGCGTATTCTTTTATAGTGTTCTTCGTATTCTTATATTCGGAGTCGGCGTCAGGCAAGATAGGTGTTTCCCTTCGCTTGGCATTTGGCAGTTCCGGCCCCGCTCGTACCTGTAGCTGACACCGACTCCAAATATAATAATATTTTACTTTTTTAAGCATATTAATATTTGTAACAGTTTGTTTTGAAGACGGTTCTTTTTTTGTTAAAATTTCTATTTATTTTTTGATTTTTAATGAATCTGAAGTAAACTAACAAATTTTTCTCAATATAAGTACAACTAAAACGCGTTTCTCATGAGATAACACCGTTTAAATAAAACAACTTTACAAAGTTAAATTTACATCAATATCGCCACACCCGGGATCGAACCCGCAATCTTATACGCTACAGGTTAGTTATTTTGCCTCCCCGCTATCTCTTCCCCCCCCCCCACGACTCAGCTACCACCGCTTCGGATGTAGTACACCTTATGATATTGAACATTACAACAAACTTAAGGTCATTGCCATTTGATTACAGACAGTTATATAATTTGCCACAAACCGCACCCTTACTGTAAGCCGTTGAGGAGTTCCATTGATCTTCATATTTAACTACGACTAGCACTTGACCATACCGAAGTTACGGTAGGCAATTCAAATATCTGGATAGCTTATAGAAGATTCTGCCGAGTATCGTTCATTTGCTCCTAAGAATTGAAGAGTTCCGTCACTTGTTCATGGATTCCATTTTCAGAACTTTACCAAACTATCACAAAACAACCCTTGAAGTATAGCTTTTCTAATAAAAAAAGAATCATCGAAATCGGTTGGCGTGATCTTGAGTTATTCGTCCATTTGTCGCGCACATGCTTAATGCAAATTTAACACTTATCCGAGTTTCTCATGGATGCCATCATCAGAATTGGAATTTAAAAAAATGACTTTTCATTTAAAAAAAACCATCAAGATTGGTCCACCCAGTCGGGAGATAAGAGGTAACAAACATAAAAAAAAATACAGACGAATTGATAACCTCCTCCTTTTTT
>JACTOM010000907.1:3124911-3164410 GCA_015832385.1 Elymnias hypermnestra
TTGTGGGCTCTTCTCGGATCAGGGCGCGAAGGAACCCTCGTAACTTTAGATTTTAAGTCGTTCTGGAGTATCATCATCAGACGTACATTAGAATTAGAGTGTGGCAAAGAAAAAAAAAATATAATTTGACGATTCAAAAGTGCTGTAATATGCCTACTTGAATAAAGATATTTTGATTTGATTTGATATTAAAGAACTACTTACAATCTAAACTTTTGAGGGTTTCTTTACGCCCTCTCCTACAAAAAACTCAGTCGGGTATCCTTATTTTACCATCATCCATAGATTAGAACAATTCATTTACTCTCACATTTGTTTATAGAATAACCTTTAGATTGCCCATTGACATAATAAAGTAGTTCTGTTACAACTCGGGCAATCAGAAATAAAAGCATCTTTCTTTCTAAGTCATAATGTGTATTATCTATTTCGCTTCTCGGTAACTGTCGTAACAAAATATGCGTAACACCAGCTAATAGAAAAAAAATTGTTACGAAGTAACCGTTACTAACGGTGTGTATGTCGCGTCGAAGATTGTTAACCTTTTATGTGGTATTTTATAATCAATGAGTGTTTACTAGTAATTATTTGTGTTTTTGATCATATAAATGGTGTGAATAACAATGAAAACCCTTGAGGTAAGTTTTAATTTTTAATGCCTATAAATAAAAGACTGACTTTTTTCACTATATCAAAGTTTAGCGCAACATGACGCTACCCCAGAGTCTTAATTTAATAAGTAAAAGATAATATTGTATAGTTTAACTATTAGCAAACATAACAATCATAACATTTGGTGAACAATTAAGTCCCAAGAGCCACTTTAGCGTCATTGGACCCGCGCGGCAATCGACGCAAAAGCATCCGTGCGGGGCAGGCGACGGTTATTTACGTTAAAAAGCGCGGGCAAATTACTGGAGCCAATAAAACGCGGCTTGGCAATCAAAGGGATAATACTAGTAAGGATTCTTCTGAACGTGTCGTCGTCGGAGTCACTTCAACCGATGGACGTCCATTGCTGGACATAGGTCCACAAGGCCCGATCTGGCCTGGCTCCAGCGGCTACCGGCGACCCTCGTTTTAAGTTATGCTTTTTTTAAATCAGGATCGATTTTTTTCCGCCTCATACTTGCGTACCTTCTTCCTCCTTTCTCTGTTTCCCTATATGTCGGGTTGTTTGAAAGAGATCGTTAAACAGCGATAAGACCGCCCATTGTACACTAGTACTAGTTGTCGTCGTCGTCGCTTCAACCGATGGACGTCCACTGCTGGACATAGGTCTCACGTAATGACATCCGCAAGGCCCAATCTTGCGCCGCCTGGCTCCAGCGGCTACCGGCGACCCTCTTTATGTCGTCGGTCCACCTTGTGGGGGGTCTCCCTACACTGCACCGTCCGGTGCGGGGTCGCCATTCCAGTACCTTCGGCCCCCAACGTCCATCGGTCCTTCGGACTATGTGCCCCGCCCATTGCCACTTCAGGTTTGCGATTCGCAGGACTATGTCGGTGACTCTGGTTCTACTACGGATCTCTTCATTTCTGATTTGATCACATGTACATGGACTGAATTGCTTCTGAACAGCTGAATTGAATGAGCTGACGAAATTAAATAAATTTATATGTAAAATGTCACAAGTATATAAAGTGTTAAAAGAAACTTCTGAGCTTCTACTTCGCTGTCCAAATTACAGATAGCGCACTTAAAGAAGGTGTTTACTTAAAATAATTGCGTACGTATAAAGTCCACATGTCAGAAGTGAAACTTCTTTGGCAAACTAATTTTTAAGTCTTGTTTATATTTATACAAATGTAAAACTACTTAACCTTCAAATGAATTAGCATAAAAAACGCTGTACGTCTTCTTGACGCTATTCATCCCTCAATTTTACCCTCATGCGTCTAAAGAAGTTTCACTTCAAATATGATTTAGGTCTTTAAATCATTTGCCTCAGCGTGTCGTCATGTAAACGCACCCTAACACTCGATAATACCATATCTGGACAAATACGCCTAATGAATGTTCCTCGGAGCTCTAATTAGGTTGTTATTTCCGTCATATTTCTTCTGGATTTTATTTTTCTTTTAGCGTTAATTGGGTGCTTGAGTTTGCGACTTTCATATAATTCCATTAGGGCTGCCGACGTGATATTCTTTTGTAACATTTGCCGTCAAAAATATAAATTCGCAGCGCGAGAACTCGAGTGGCCACTATATGGAAGTTGACGGCTTTTTGCCAGTGGGAAATTGAAATTTACTAATGAACTCGTAAATGTTGACTTACTTTATATATTTGGGTCCAGAGGAACATCTTGTGATCAAACAGTCAAAGCTTATATATAACGTGGCTAAGTGTGAATACCTGGTCTTTGAGGCCGCTCGAAAGCATGTTCAATACGAGCCCCAGATTACCTTGAATGGGGCTCCGCTCAGAAGGGTAAAAGTAAAAAAAAAAGTAAGTAGCAGCCCGTTAACGTCCCACTGCTGGGCACAGGCCTCCTCACTCCAAGGAGCGAGGGTTTTCAGAGCAAAGACCCACCACGCTGCTCCACTGCGGATTAATACACACAGGCATAATACACAACAAGTGTACTCTCTATTCCTTCACTCTCATCGTCCGATGTGACGGGAATCCGACACGACCGGAGAGAGATCAGGCGCAGGACCAACGGCTTAATGTGCTCTCCGAGGCACAGGGGTGGATCACACCGCCAACTTCCTAACTTCGGGCAAATATTGAGAAAATCTTAATAGAAAACTCAATATTGGTTTTTGAATTGGCCCGACCTGGGACTCGAACCCAGGACCTCATGTCTGTAGTCGAACATGCTAACCACTAGACCAATGTGGAGGTTAGGTAAAGGGTAGAAGGGTAAAAGGTTTTAAATATCTCGGACATTACGTTTCGGAGGACCTCAAGGATCAGACAGATATGGAGAGAGAGCGCAGAGCATTGGCAGTACGGTGTGATATGCTGGTTAGAAAGTTTTCCCGGTGTAGCAAGGAGGTTAAAATTACGCTTTTTAAAGCCAGACCTTCTACACTGGGAGCGTTTGGACCAATTACACCCAGAAGGTGCTGGACTCATTTAGGGTACGGTACAACAACGCGTTCAGAATGTTTGCAGAGGCAAGGATTGATGATTTCTTTGCCCTGCAAAGGAAAAGATGTCCTTGATGTCAAGGTTGCGCTCCAGCACAAACTGCATTTTGAGAATGTTAGCTGGAAGGGTGGATCCCCCATTTTACCACCAGTTCCTCAGAGTGCAATTTGGGCCGACCAAAAAACGGGATGTTGTCATAGTTGTTATTAGATTTTTAAGTTTAGTATTATTAATTTATTATTATTTGTTTTCAGTTTTACTAACATAGTTATAAGTATTGTGTGTATAAGTATGTATTATTCCACTTTTACAGTCCGTTTACGAAAGAATATACATTTTTATTATTATATATAATTAAATTTATAATAATTACTTGTATACAAAAATATGAAATAATACATATACCTACATAAACAATTACATAAATAAATATAACGGGCGGAGGATACACACCGGCAGGGAGACCAAACGGCCGGGGTCAGGGCTACAGGCTGAGAAATCGCCGGACTATCCTAGCCGAGTCCAGCAACACCGCCTTTTGCATCCTTGCTGCGAGCGTACTGCCACGGAACCAGAGTCGTCTCAGATGGTGAGCGAGACTGACTGGGATCAGACCATTCGCAGATATTACGATTGGGATGGTTTCAGTGGATCCCACTCCCCACATGGCGGTAATCTCGTGCGCCAGATCCAGATATTTACGTTTTTTCTCTGTCTCAGCTCGCACGAGATTCTCGTCATACGGGATCGTGATATCCACTAAAAACACCCGAGACTGTGCCCGGTCCATTATCACTATATCAGGCTTATTATTATTATTATCGTGCCAACTTAGTGAGAGATTAGCATTCCCATCTTATCTATAATATTCGAGTAGGCTCTAAAAGCACTTTTGAATGGTCAGTCGTCTCTCCGTTGGAACATTGACTCCGCTGAGAAGAAACCGACAAGAAACTCAACGGTTACTCTTTTAAAGATAGTTCTGTATGTTACAATGTGTAATATATTGCTTCTGTAAGCAACAAACATTTCTATCGCTAAATATGCCTTTTGTAACAACTTATTAAAAATGCGTATTCTCATCCCGATTCCTTTCAGAGTCCCTCTTCCTATGAATTTAGAATTTATACTACTATAAGATAGATAAGTCTAAAAAAAACAACATTGAGAAAAAATACAGGAAAACTTAAATACTAGTTCAGCAATGCAGCATGAAAAGGCGGTCTTATTGCATAAACAATATCTTGACAAAAACTTTGGGTAAAGGTTTAACCTAATGGTTAAAGAAGGCAGGTAAGCACGACAAATAACAAGAGAAACAATAAAAACTACATAAAATACATAAGTAAAGAAAAATTACAACAATATATTACACAATCGCTGATCAACTGTATTTGATTTTGTATTTCGTTGCTGTTTATTTTTAAGTAATGTATTTTTTAACGAATCTATCGTTTCATTCAGCTGTACTAACATGATGGAGCGTAAATGATACTAATAAAACGTTTTGCAAATATGATTATTTTTAATCAGGATCGATTTTTTCCGTCCCGTCATCAAAGGTGTCATTGGCACCATCGTCAGTCTTGGTTTTCGGAAGTGGTCTCCTAACATCTTGTTTATAATTGTACATCATTGTGTTGACTCTAAGCCTTTAGTTTTTCTATTTTTAATGGTTGTGATAATAAACAATAAGATTATATTTAATCTGGAAATATGGCTTTGCAAATTTCACCTTATTTGTCGCTGAAGAAGTTGTGTAGATACTGTATATAAAGGCAAGTAGCAGCCTATTCATGTCCCACTGCTGGGCACAGACCTGCTCCCTCATAGGAGAAAGGGTTTTTAGAGCATAGGCATACAATGCTGCTCCACTGTAGGCAGGCACAGTACACAAGTGTATGTCATATTCCGATGTGTCAGCAATCCGACACGACCGGAGGAGGATCAGGCGCAGGATCGACGGCTTAACGTGCTCTCCGAGGTAGGGAAGTGGAGCTCACAAAAATCTACACAAAACAGGGGAAATACTAAGAATTTTTTAGCAGAAAACTCACTCCAAAACCTCATATCTGTACTCAACTCTGTACTCCTTCTAAGAATGCCTCATCATGGACTATTTACTTGAATCCCTGTAGATAATATGAAATACTTGCCTCAAGACTTTTCTTTGGTAGCATCTTCTAGACTGCAGTCCCAATCAAACTAGGTGACTCTGCGTTAATGAGCTACCTCTCATAAATGCCTCCATAGGCACTCCTCGACCCCAGAACCTCATTTCTGTAGTCGAATAAGCTGACTAGTACATCAATGAGGCATTCTATTGCTACACATTTCGTTTTCTGGTACCAGGTTTTGTAGCGTAACGTTCAGAGGTAAATAACCAGATCAGATTAAGATTATCTCATTCTAAGAGTGCATTATCAATAACTATTAAGTGGAATCCCTGTAGATAATATGAAATACTTACATCTTCTAGATTGCTGTCCCAATCAAACTCAATGGCTCCGCTTTTAGGAGCCACCTCTCCTAAATGTCTCCTTGAACCCAGGAGCTCATGTCTGTAGTCGAATGTAGACTAGTGCATCAATAAGGCAATCTATTGGTATACAATTAAAACGTTGAGAGGTAAATTACCAGATCATTTAGTGGAATCCTTTATAAAAGGAAGGACACCTGACTGAGTTTGTTTTGAGCTTTTCTCAAAACAGAGAACGAAGGAACCGAAGGACGAAGGAAAACACTGTATTTGAAGATTTTAATGAAAGAATTTTTGAATTTCAGTTTGATAATATGAAAAACTTGCCTCTAGACTTGTCTGTGGTAGCATCTTCTAGATTGCTGTCCCGATCAAACTGGGTGACTCCGTATTTAAGAGCCACCTCTCCGAAATGACTTCACAGGAAATCAATATCGATCTTTGTATTCGCCCAACCAGGAACTTGAACCAAGAACCTCATATCTGTAGCCAAAGAAACTGACCAATCTATCTAATATCAAGTACGCAACCCGGGAGTATGTCAGTAATATATCTCGTACGTTTAATTGATCAATATGTATTATGTATGAAAGGGGATTGGCTTAAATGAAATCCGATATGTTTTTTTGTAATATTTTTTATTATTTCAGTGTATTTTAACACACATATCTACATTTTGGTTCAGTCGGAAACTTAAGAAACTAAAAACTAGATTTTGGTACTAGAATCCGCAATGTATATTAAAACACAGTGATGTATATACTTTTAGACTAAAGAAGGCATTACATTTTATTGTAAAGAAAATCGAACCTTCACGCCTTCAAAATAAAATACATTTTGTAATAACAAGCAGTTACTGTTATAAAATATCAGCTACTGTTATTGTTATTTTAAAATGAGTAAAGGCTTGATTTTATTTGACAATCGATTGAATCAAATCATTAAGTTTGGATAAATGGCGAATCTAACTTATTATAATTAACCTTTAAATAGGGATATAATGAGCGAGCTCTTACAGTAGGACGCGATATGTCAAAGAAAGTTATTTCATGTCGTTCCCCGTCTATGGTTAAAATAATAAAAATATGAAATATATACGTAATTAATTGAAATGAGAGCATAATTACATGTACATACTTTTAGACTAAAAAAGGTAAAGAAAATCGATCCTACATGCCTTAAAAATAAAATATATTTTGTAATTACAAGAATAGCTGTTATCGTTATAAAATATCAGGTACTGTTATTGTTATTATAAAATGTACTTCAAAACAATGCGTTAAGGCTTGATTTTATTTAACAATAGATTGGATTAAATTATTAAGTTTGGATAAATGAAGGTCTTATTTATTAAAATTCACCTTTAAATAGGGATATATTCAGCGAGCTATTACACTAGGACGTGTTAATATGTCAAAGAACGTTATTTTATGTCATTTTCTATTTATGCTTAAAATAATTGAAATATATACGTCATTAATTGAAATTTGAACATTATTACATTTAAATACTTTTAGACTAAAAAAAAAGGCAAAGTTACATTTTATTGCAAAGAAAATCGAACCTTCATGCCTTAAAAATAAAATACATTTTGTAATAACAGGGATATCTGTTATTGTTATAAATAATCAGTTACTGTTATTATTGTTGTTGTTATTTTAAAACAATGTGTAAAAGCTTGATTTTATTTAACAATCGATCGGATCAAATCATTAAGTTTGTATCAAAATATAATTGTAATAATCAATTTATATTATTATTTAACTTATTAGTTCGTCAAAAAAAAACGGTTTTATTCATGCAACTGTTTCACAAACATTATTAATGTAGATATCGTATATAAATGCCTGTTTTCCTAAAAATCTATGCACACCACTGTATTAAATTATAATATAAAATATATTTCACAAATAACTTTATATATTAAAGTTTTACAAATTCTATGGCGTATGCTTCCTTTAATATTTACAACGAACTAGTTATTTCAAATTCTTGTCTTTATATAGATATCAAGGAGTGCGGTTTTATTTAGGGACGAGTAAGGGTATGGAAAATAACGATATTATTTAACAATATCGATATATTTTTCAACACGAGTTACCTAAGAACATATTCGAATATCGATATCTACAGATTTTGGATCGTATCGATATTTCCTGAACAATATTGATATATACGGGAAATATCGATATAATTTAATTATAACGATCGATGTATATAAAAAATATCGATGTGTTTCTAAACACGAGTTACCTACGTACTTTAATTCTGATATCGTAAGTCGATATCTGTGAATGTTGATCGTATCCATATTTCCTTAAAAATATCGATATATATAGGAAATATCGTTATTATCTAACAATATCGATAGATGTATTTATAAACACGAGTTACCTACGTACATAAATTCGGATATCGTAAGTCGATATCTGCGAATGTTGATTGTAACGATAGTTCGTGAACAATATCGATATATATAGGAAATATCGATATTATCTAACAATATCGATAGATGTATTTATAAACACGAGTTACCTACGTACATAAGTTCGGATATCGTAAGTCGATATCTGTGAATGTTGATCGTATCCATATTTCCTTAACAATATCGATATATATAGGAAATATCGATATTATCTAAAAATGTCATTAATGTTTATTAATAAAGATCGATGTATTTTAAACAAGAGTATCGATATTTCCTTAACAATATCGATAGATGTGTAATAAAAAATATCGATATATTGTTAATTTAAACAAGATCTACCCACTTCCGTTCATAAAAGTCTATAGTTTCCGAGACGCTTTATATCGATTTTTTTAAACATAACCTTCCCTAGTTTTATTTGGTATATTACAGATAAGTTTTAATGTGTATTATATATATTCGTGTTTACATTAATTATTTACAGTATAATATCATTACGGATAACCTATATATGTGTTGTGAGGGTAGTTTTAAATGTTAGATACCTCTACTAGATAGTTATTGTGGAAAGCCGGAAAAAACCGGTTTTTATTTATTATTTATAGGGGAATATTTAAGTTACCTTTGACCAATCTTTGAACGGGTTTTTTCAAAGGTACGTCAAAGGGAAACTACGCCAGATCTTTATGTCTAATATCACTCAGTGACGTCGGGCCTGACGCAGAAGCTCAGGTTTACTTAGCGTGCGATGGAGAGAGTTATGCTCTACGAGATCAAATCAGAAATGAGGAGATCCGTAGCAGAAGCAAAGTCACTGACATAGCCCTAAGAATTGCTGAAGCTGAAGCTGAAGTAGCAATGAGCTGGACACATAGTCCAACGAAATGATGGACGTTGGGGCTCGAAGGTGTCGGGATGCTGATCCCTTACAATTGATAATGATTTTCATGAATCAATACAAACTAGAACATACGAATCCACTTATTTATGTAATACTGGTTTCCTATTGTCATTTTTTTATAATTAATAAACCGCTCCGTCCTTCCAGATACTTTTTTCTATACTACCGTCGCAATGGTAATTTTTATTAGGATTTTTATACCAAAGAACTCATTAGATACACTCTCAGATACATAAAAAATATAATTTATACTTCCCTCATCTACGGTTTGCCGATAACGTAGTCATTATGGCAGAGACTCTCGAAGATCTCAATACAATTGCTCGATGACCTCAGCACTCATTTCTCAACAGGTAGGCCTGAAAATTAACATGGATAAGACCAAAATTGTCTAATATCCATGTACCGCCACACCCAGTCATCGTTGAGAACTCATACCTCGGACACATAGTCCAGCTAGGTAGGTCCAATTTCGAGAAGGAGGTCAATCGCCGAATCCAACTCGGTTGGGCTGCATTCGGGAAGCTACGCCAGATATTTTCGTCCGATAACCTGAACCTGAAGACCAAAGACTTCGAACAGTGCGTGTTGCCAGTGATGAAATATGGTTCTGAGACGTGGTCGCTGACTATGGGCCTCATGCGGAAGCTCAGAGGCACTCAATGCGATGGAGAGGGCTATGCTCGGAGTTTCTCTACGTGATCGAATCAGAAATGAAGAGATCCATAGTAGAACCAAAGTCACCGACATAGTCCTACGAATCGCGAACCTGAAGTGGCAATGGGCGGGACACATAGTCCGAAGGACCGATGGACGTTGGGGGCCCCAAGGTGCTGGATCGGCGACCCAGCACCGGACGGCGCAGTATAGGCAGACCCTTTATAAGGTGGACCGATGATATAAAGAGGGTCGCCGGTGGCCACTGGAGCCAGGCGGCGCAAGATCGGGCCTTGTGGACGTCATTACGTGAGACCTATGTTCAGCAGTAGACGTCCATCGGTTGAAGCGTCGACGACGACGACAACTTCCCTTGTGAATACGATAAGGACACATCAAATCTGATCATGAAACTTAGATTGTTGATATAAAAATAAACATTTTGAGTACTTTTAATTAAAATATAAATTTCTATCAAACCGTCAGCGATCGATTTAAGTTTTATGGAGTTATTGTTAAATATCTGTATTTTGATAAAACATTAAAAGATAATTCAAATCTCTTTATTAATCTATTGTTAGGTAACTTTTAAAGACACAAATGCAAATTACAATGACTTCTAAAAAAAATTAAATAACTTCTCGGTTATGTATCTATTTTGCAATCATTAAAACACACAGTGAAGGACATTTTCGAGAAATATTTTTGTAAGATGAAGATATATTTCAAATATATTCACGCGGAGATTTGGCAACCTTTTTTGATTGTCGGCACTTATTGACTTTTAAAATGCAAAAAAGTAGTTATAGTGGCAGAACTACAGTAGTTGGACATATGGTACCATGGACTTTTTTGTAGATATGAATACGTTCTATAATATTGTAGAACATTTTTTTGTTCTATCATCAATAGTTGCCGCAGCGCACGTGATTACTGCCTCATTGGTCTAGTGGTTAGCATGTTCGACTACAGACATGAGGTCCTGGGTTCGAGTCCCGGGTCGGGCCAATTCTAAATCGATATTGAGGTTTCTATTAAGATTTTCTCAATATTTGCCCGAAGTTGGGAAAAATTTGGCGGTGTGATCCACCCCCGTGCCTCGGAGAGCACGTTAAGCCGTCGGTCCTGCGCCCGATCTCTCTCTCCGGTTGTGTCGGATTACCGTCACATCGGACTATGAGAGTGAAGGAATAGAGAGTGCACTTGTGTACTATGCCTGCCAATCCGCAGTGGAGCAGCGTGGTGGGTCTATGCTCTAAAAACCCTCTCTCATATGAGCGAGGAGGCCTGTGCCCAGCAGTGGGACGTTAATGGGCTGTTACTTACTTTTTTACTTACGTGATTACAGATTCTTTGTAACCATTTTTTTTGCACCTTGGGTTACATTAATGCATTTTTATTAAGGATCCCTATTTTTTTGACAAAGCAATATGGCTTATATCGCTCAGTGAAAATGCAGCTTTCTAATGTTGAAGAAGTTTTTAAAATAGGTCCAGTAGTTTTTGTTTGAAAACGTTACAAACATAAAACTAGTAACAAAAGAAATAAACGTGAACTTTAACATTAAGACAAGTCAAATACCACACTTAAAAGGTTCTACGGGATTTCAACAGTCAAACATCAATATCGAATAAAGATAATGGAGGCTCCCTTGCCAAGAATCTTAAAGCAAGATATTTGAATCCACGTCTTTCACTTCATAGAGCTCTTAATGTTTATTGCCTGTCAAAAGTTATACGATAAAACTGAGCTCCAGTCGTAATCCAGTTTCCGAAAAGTAATCTCTATTTAAACTGACTTGTTTAAGTTAACTGCTAGGGTACAGACTTCTGTACCCTTTGAATACACTTTTAAAGTCTGCTCGCTGATAATTTATCTACAATTAGCGACCTCACCCGGTTTGGCATGACTATAAATATAATGCCTATAGGTATTGTTTGAAACATTTCGAAATGATCGTTTTCACACAAAACTACTGGAACGATTTCAGAATTTTTTTCACCTTTAGAAAGCTGCATTTTCACTTAATTACATAGGCTATATTACTTTCCCAAAAAAATAGGGATCCCTAATAAAAATGCATTAATGTAATCCAAGGTGTGAAACAAAAGGACTGTTATCGTATGCGCTGCAAAAACTATTAAAGATAGAACAAAAAAATGTT
Source organism: Elymnias hypermnestra (assembly GCA_015832385.1). Lineage (NCBI taxonomy): Eukaryota > Metazoa > Arthropoda > Insecta > Lepidoptera > Nymphalidae > Elymnias > Elymnias hypermnestra. The sequence goes on from JACTOM010000907.1 coordinate 3,136,641, forward strand.
CTACAATATTATAGAACATATTAATATCTACGAAAAAGTATGTGATACCATCTATCCAACTACTGTAGTTATGCCACTATAACTACTTTGTTACATTTTAAAAGTTAATAATATATACAATTAACAAACTATATTATTCATACCTCTGTATTAATCCTTATCATTTTAATGTTTTATTAAAGACCGTTTCCATACCTGTAAAATACTATTTAAATGATTAACATCGGACATTCCATTCAAAAGATATCAACGAATTTAAAACTCTCAATCTCTTCCACACGCCCTTCCACTTGCCACATTCCTTGCAAATCTCCTTCGCTTCTTTCATCCTCACTAAATCTTTCATACAAGTTCGTCGGTTTAGAGTACTCTTGACCTGGCCGTTATTTAAAATGTCCTGGATTTGGTCCACCTTGGTCTTCCCCTTCCCCCTTGACTCATAAATCCTTTTTGTCAGTCTCCTTTCACTCATTCTCTCTACATGCCCAAACCATCTAAGCATACCTTTCTCAATTTTAGTCACTACGGCTTCTTTTATACCACATCGTTCCCAGTCGAACTCCAGAGTGTCAAATGTGTATAGGGAAATTCTGAGACAATAAAGTATTACAAACAAATCTCTTCTCTAATATTATAGAATTTGTACATTTTGAATCTCTGTTTTTTTTTTAAACTGTCGGATTAATGTGGGACAGTTAGATAAATATTCGTTGTAAAGTAAAATCTGTATATTTATTATATTATGAAGATTTGAGAATTGCTAATCGCTTATATATTACGATCCCGTGTGTTGCGGACGTTGTGACTGCGAGCCTAGCGTGTCGCCGGCGGTGACTAATTCTGATTGGTCAACCGCCGGCGACCCCCCTCCCTCTCCCAGTGTTGTACGTCATGATCTACATAGGGACTTAGAACCCACGATAAAGAGTTATTTCAAAGAGCTCTCCGAAAACTATTTCAAGAGAGCTATCAATCATAGAAACCCCTAGGAAGAGATGGCAAAAATATGTCCTTGACGACCCCGACGACACGATAACAATCGACAATCTACCATACCAGGTAGGGATAAACACTTACACAAACGTTACACAGCGACTTCGCCGGCGGAGTCGAGGTCCCCGATTTCTGACGTCATCCGGACGTGGACTTCACCCACTTTCCCGGGGGCGTTTCTGATTCTTCCTTTTCAGGTGATGTTTCTGCGATACCGTCGCTCTAAGTCGAGGCTCGGTCTCGCAGGAGACGCCTTTGGAGCGGCGTTTCCCCGGAGAGCGAGCCCTTTTCAGGAGTCGCACTCGAAATGTGGCGGCCTCCATAAGAGCCCGTCCTCCTTCCGGTTATGCTGTAAAAGCCAGTAAGGCTAGCAGCTAAACACAATCCGAACAAAAAAAAATGTATGTCACATTTTACCTTAGAGTCCCGAGCGGAGTAGAATTCAGTACTAAGCGCGACTTGTGACCATCGAACCAGAACTCTGCCGAACCGAAGATCGAAGCACGAACATGGATAACCAAACCTCGAAGACACAAGACCGAACCTCCGAACCCTGAAGACCCACGCATCAAATATTGATGAACCGAAGACCCGAACCCACAAGATTGAAGCACCTGAACCACATACAGCCCACTGAACCCGGAGGGATTCGTCTGAACCTGAATTCCTTCCCAACACCGTGGTAACATCAGGAAATCCGTTCTTAGTGACAGTCTACGTTACGATAGGTGTAACTATGCCAAATTTTAAGTCAATTTGACTTGTTGTTTTGGATAATTCGTAATGAATGTCTTTTATTTACAGTTTAGCGCTTGACTGTGATCTCATCCGATGATAAGTGTTGTAAGATGTAAGCACGCTAATCTGGTAAGAGGCGACTTACCCCTTACGGTTTCTACACAGCATCATACCGGAACACAAATGTCTTTATTTTGGGGGAACGTCTTTGCTGGAAGGGTGGTAATTAGCCATGGCCGAAGATTCCCATCAGACTGTATCTGGTATTTCTTATAGATAAAAATTGGTTGATGTTCGTTAGTCTCGTTAAAATTGGAGAACGACTGGGCTCATCGTGGTTTTGAATTATTTGTAAAAGTCCATTGAAAGTTTAAAAGGCGAGTAAATATGAAAAACTTCTCTTAGAAACTATTCCTCTCTGTCAAACATTTGATGTTAATCCCATAGTTTAGAAATCTATTGTGTTTGACATTTGACATTGACAACCAACAATTTCTGAACGCATCTATAGTACTTCAAGGATTTTGGCGGGAATCTGAGCGTTAGAGTTGCGTTTATTTGATTACTAATTCCTTTTTGGATAAATTTTGACCACATTTTTCAAGTGAAACTTTTTTTTGCGTATGAGGGTAATTTTTTTACAATTGAATCGCTTGACGACGAATATGTGCAGCGTTTTTTAAGCAATTCGTTAGGTAGTTCTAATATTTACAAATAATGTGTGACACGTCATTTGAGAATTCAATAAATTATTTGTATTAATTTTCTACACTTTTAATATTTTAGTGACAATTAAATTCCTAACGCATCTTCCTGTTTCCTTCCCTCTAAATATAAACAAGACTTAAAAACTTATTTGCCAAAGATCTTTCACTTTGATATGTGCACTTTTAACCTTTTTAAAATTTTTTTTTGTATTTTGAACGTCAAACGATCGTTCTCCATGGTCCAGAAATTAAATTAAATTGAAAAGAATACTTTTGTTTGTTTTTTTTTTGTTTTTGACATTTGACATTGACAACCAACAATTTCTGAACGCATCTATAATATTTGAAGGATTTTGGCGGGAATCTGAGCGTAAGGGTTGCGTTTATTTTATTAAGAATTCCGTTTTGGATAAGTTTCGACAACATTTTTTACTAAAATCGATTCTGCAACTATCATTTAACTCATTTATGTATTTGTTCTTAAAAAGTCCTATTACAAAAAGCATATTATCATATTGATTGATTATTTAAATGATAAAGATGTTATGGACTTGATTGGACTATGTTTAAGGGCGTAACCGTTGAGTTTCTTGCCGGTTTCTTCTCGGTCTCAAATGGACAGACTATTGAAGAATCAAAAGAGCTTTTAGCCTACTTGAATAGAGAATATTTTGATTTATATAAATATAGATATTTACCAAATTCAGTAAACGAAAATAAAGATTTTTTTAATTAAAAAATGTATAATTTCAATTCATATAGCACACGGTTTTGTTCTTTGGTACCTGATATTGAGAAAGTTTCGCTATAAACATCATTTCAACATAACAATACATAAAAAATATTTCACCAAATAGTATTATCATCAGACCTTATTAGATTGTAAGCATAAAACATGAAATAATTACACAATTTTTCATTAAAAATACATGTAACTATTGCAAAAGATGTTTTCTCGTTGTTAAATTGCATAAAAGCAAATATATTTATTCAATCTACCCGCATAATGACGTTTCTCAAAAAATATATACCTTTAATGACTCAAAACAAATTAATTAACTACAGTGTAGTTTTTTACATGGTTTGGATTGTAATTAGTGTCTGTAAGAGAAGGAACTCACTTGATGTCCGGTTAACACTACTGTTTGTTCGCGTTAAGAATGCAGAGAGTCATTCTAGTTCCATCTCCTAACCAATCAAATTTTTTCAAATTAAAAGGTTGAAGATAATTTGAAGAGATTTGATTGGCTCGGGGTTGGGGCGAGAATGATGAATCACTTCTTAACGCGAACAAACTGTAGTTCAGAAGCCAGATGTCCAACTTACCGTAATTTATATATTTCCAAAATGTATGTATAAAGATATAAAATAAAATAATTACGGCGGTATTAACTAAATTGTGATTTTTTTCGATCTACCCACAAAATAACATCTTCCCAAAATGTGAGTACAGTAACAGGCTACAGTTATGTATACTGTTTTTAATATTCTGGAAATTTTAATGAAATATAAAAATAAGTGATGCTGACATAAACTTTGGAAAAATGACAAAATAAAGGATCTTTTTGACTCAATAAAACAATTTTATGTATCTAATACATGTTGCAACTTCCTCACATGCTATAAATACAATTTGAATTGGTTGCCCAAAGCTGCCAAAAGAAAAATAACTCCAAAAAGTTGCTAAATAGTAAAAAAATCTTGACATTATTATATCATATTTTATGCTTACGAGACATCAAACTTATTTACAATTAAATGTACTAAGCGGCTAAATAATGTAGCTACAACTTAATGTCTTAAATTTAAAAAAACTAATTATTTACAATTCGCTTTACAGGAATACATTTTATAACATCATCATTGGATAGAAATTATGAATACTGAGCAGTAAAATGTACCTAAACCAAATATCTATGCTGATAAGTAAACCACGAAACTGTGGCAACTACTAGTTGACATCTGTCGCAACTCGGGCAATCAGAAATATAACCGTCTCTTTCATTTTAAGTCATAATGTGTATTATCTATTTCGCTTCTCGGTAACTGTAACTGTTGTAACATATTATGCGTAGATATAATACCAGACAATAGAAAAAACAAAAATAAATAAGATACAAAGTGATCGTTACTATCGGTGCGTGTTTCACGTCGAATGTTATTAAGGTTTTTTTGTGGCATTTTATAAGCTGTGAGTATTTATTAGTGATGAATTGTGTTTTTGATTAAATAAGTGATTTTAATAACAATGAAAACCCTTGAGGTAAGTTTGAATTTTTAAGATATGAGCCTATAAATACAAGACGGGACTTTTTTCACTAGCTCAAAGTTTAACGCAACATGACGCTACACCAGAGTCTTAATTTAATAAAGAAAAGATAACTTTGTATAGTTTAATTATTAGCAAACATAAAAATCATAACATTTGGTAGTCTTTCATGGATATTTAAGTCCCAAGAGCCACTTACGACCCGCGGGGCTATCGACGCAAAAAATATGTGCGCGGCGGGGCAGGCGACTGTAATTAACTCGATTTACGTCATACGTACATTAAAAAATGTTTTTCAGACAAGCGGAGGGTATCTTATCTATATCATAGTATAATGCTGCTAAAGCCAATCCCAATTCTGATTTTAAAAAATCATAACGAAACCAAAGTACCTTGACCCATGCGTTCAACTCTTGTACACGCACACAGGCAGCGGCTGCGTGCGGTTATTGACCCGAGAGTCACCTGGTTGTGTTTAATTGTGTGTTTTTTTAGTAATGAAACTTTCGTTTCATTTAGCTGTACTAACACGATGGAGCGTAAATAATTCTAATAAAACGTTTTAATATTATGATTTATTTTTAAATCAGTATCGTTTTTTTCCGCCTCATACCTTCAATATCCTATAACTGACTGTTTCCCCATACGTTGGGTTGTCTGGAAGAGATCCCGAAATGGCGATAAGACCGCCCAGTGTATACTAGAAATTTTTATGTTTAGGCATTGTATTATTATTTCTCATGTGGTGTTTAATAAAGCAAAATGTCTATATTTAAGCTAAGTAAGAAATAATATTCAACTGTGAATTTAAGCAGAAAATGGTTAAGGGGCAAGGCGAGAATGGTGACTCACTCCATTGTAACGGGAACAAACAGTAGTTTTAATTCTAAAGATAATTAGGGGACGGATTTATAGACACATTCTTGTGGACTTTCACGAACATATTTCACTCATATATCAAGTATATAGTTACCGTTACCGTAAGGTATAGAAAAATAAAAAAAAATATCTCTATAAATACATATTTAAACGCTTATCGCTAATATCAACCTTTTTGGAGTGAGGAAATTAGATATTGGTGTCGATTCTGTACTAATATATAAGGTGTTAAGAGACCGCTCTCGAAAACGATGACAGACGATAGTACTAATGACATCTTTCATGACGAGACGGAAAAAATCGATCCTGATTTAAAAAAACGCACGGGTTTCTTTTACATGCACACCGGGTCAACGAATGCACGACTACGTGCGTTCGTTGACCCGGGCGTCACTAGATTTTTTTTTATTAAGCTTTCCTTTCATATAGCTATACTATATATAGATAGACACCTTTGTAATGGGACAGAAAAAAATCAATCCTGATTTTAATAACGTGTTAAAACGCTTCTGATTTTCAATAAAGCATACTTTCTATCTATATTTGAAGTAAGTAACAAAGAATATTCAACTGTGAATTTAAGCTGAACGTTTCCGAGGCGCCGTCGTGTATGCAACTTCAAAATTACCGTTATAACCCGACCTTTAAAATATTCACGTGATATTCACACGAGATATTCAGGCCTTTGGCAGCAGCTGGAGCTTGGAGCCTTTAGAAAATTTTCGTAGCTTGTTTAGAAACTTTTACACTAAAGAATATTTCACATGGCACGATAATGCATGCCTGTTTGATTCGAAATGTTTCTTACTAAAAAAAAACTCTACAAAAAGTTACATCCTAATGTTTATTATAAAATATAAATAGCCATATTGTCTAAAAAAACATGATTTCATGGTAAATATGACAACAGTTCATTATATTTTGCAAACCATACAAAAACTGACAAAAGTATAAGAGAGGAACGAGTAAAAAACAGTAAAACGGCGGTCTTATCGTTAATAATCGATTTCCTTACCTTAGTTATGGTATTAAAAACCTCATTCAATAATAAATAATGAAATATATAAAAGCAAACATTTTCTGTACATGTACATGACTTTTGATAACGTTTATAAATTGCGCTCAGATGGATGCTGAAGCTGAAGAGTCTGTTTGTTTGAACGCGCTAATCTCAGGAACTATTAATCCGATTCAAGAAATTCTTTCTGTTTTAGATAGCCCATTAATCGAGGAAGACTATAGGCTATATATCATCAGGCTAAGACCAATAGAGACGAAACAGCAACGATGAATGTTTCAAAATCGGGTTTTTCCTTAAAATCATATATGATAGAATTGTTACCTTTTAAAAGGTCCAAAATATAGTCCTGAACAGTATATGTCTATCTTTTAAGAGTAGCTCACTATAGCTTTCTTTATAACTCTTCTTTTAAAAGAGATCTAATTGCTAGAACTTTATATATAAATAGGTAAGAAAATAAGTCAAATACAGCTCAGTATTCAAAATTGGACTTTATACATAGCTACACTAGATTCACATTTCGTTGGGCTCATTCTAGACGCATAACCTACCTTGTATCTAACAAAATATCGTACACGATAACTACAGTTTGTTCGCGTTAAGAATGCATTGAGTCATCATTCTAGCGCTTTTCATCTGTGATTTGAAAAGATTTGATTGGTTATGGAGCGGGACAAGAATGGTCTCACTGCATTGTTAACGCGAACAAACTGTAGTTTTAATTATAAAGATTTCAGGGGATGGATTTATAGACACATTCTTATGATATTCACAAACATATTTCACTCATATATCAAGTATATAGCTACCAAATATACACAACTTTAATGCAACTTAAAAAGAAAACGTGTTAAAGTTATATACAATCTCTATAAATACATATTTAAACGCTTAGCGCTAATATCAACCTTTTTAGAGCAAAGAAATTAGATATTGGTGTCGATTCTGAAGTAATATACAAGGTGTTAGGAGACCGCTTCCGAAAACGAAGACAGACGATAGTACTAATGACATCTTTGATGATGAGACGGAAAAAATCGATCCTGATTTAAAAAAAAACGCACGGGTTAACACCTGGGCGCAGCCATTAAGTTGTTTCTTTTACACGCACACCGGGTCAACGAATGCACGACTACGTGCGTTCGCTGACCCGGGCGTCACTTGAATTTTATTAAATTTTCCTTTCATATAGCTGTACTAACATGAGCTTTAATAATGCTAATAAAACTTTTTTTTCGTTTGTTTTTTCCGTCCCATCATCAAAGCTGTCAGTAGTATCAATCATCTGCCTTGTGTAGTACAATTAGTAACAATTTATATATATTTTTAAAGTTATTGACAACTTTATAATAGAATGAATTGGTATACTTGGGATCTAAATTTACAAAAGATGGAACATATGAAAGTGATATTGAAAGGAGAGTAAATGCTGGGAATATGGTTAATGGTGCTGTGCACGCCTTTATGAATAGCCAGATGGTGTCTCAAAGGGCCAGCCTGGCTGTGCATGCTGGAGTGTTGGTGTCAACACTTATGTATGGTAGTGAAAGTTGGGTATGGGAATCACAAATGTAAAATAAATGCGGTAGAGATGAGGACGTTGAGAAGTATGTGTGGATTAAAACTGAGTGACAGAGTAAGAAATAGTGTGATAAGAGAACGTTGTGGTATAAAAGAAGACGTAGTGACTAAAATTGAGAAAGGTATGCTTAGATAGTTTGGGCATGTAGAGAATCAGTGAAAGGAGACTGACAAATAGGATTTATGAGTCAAGAGTGAATGCGAAAGTTGGAAGGGGAAGACCAAGGCGAATGTTCCTGGACCAAATCCAGGACATTTTAAACAAGGGCCAGGTCAAGAGTACTCTAAACCGACGAACTTGTATGAAAGGTTTGATGAGAATGAAAGAAGCGAAGAAGATATGCAAGGATCGTGGCAAATGGAAGGATGTTGTCTCTGTCTACCCCTATGGGAATGAGGCGTGATGCTATGTATGTTATAATAGCTGCTTCTAAAATATTATAATTTTATACAATTTATTTTGTACCTTTATGCAGTTTAGAAAAAAAGAAAATAATTTTTAATGCTGCATAGTGTGAGATGTAATTTAAACCTATAGTATACTTATGTATAAATAAATAGATGTGTATAGACATACACACACGCACGCACGCACGCATGCATGCACGGACACACGCACACACGCAAATGGAATTTATAATCGATTTCACTACTTTATTATTCTATTTGAATGCAAAACCATTTATTTATTTATTTAGTACATACCTCATGTATAAAACCAATAAGACAATTTTACTCATTTTTGTCCGAAACTGTTTGTCTGTCTATTACCGCAATTTTCCGGAATATTTAATAAAGGCAATTTAATAAATAGTAAAGGCAGTTTTAACGAGAATGGAAAATTCCAGGCTCACAGTATCAAACTGAGTTATAACGGAGTGGTGTACAGTAATAGACGCTCAGTGGCAGACAGGGCCAATATGGTGGCTGTCATGGATTACATCAGCTGTTTAACTTGCCTTTTAAAACCACATAATGTTTCCTAGACATTATCTACTCGTAAATATAGTAATCCTTATAGTTTTATAGTAAATAGACACATTTTTGAACTGTAATAGGGTTTTAGAATGCATAAGTCTAAAATTGCAGATGTTTGTTCTCTAGAAATCCGATCAGAATAGACACCAATATCTAGTTAACATAATTTCTTTTGATATTTATGTCGTATAAATATAAATTGAGAGCTGCCTATAAAAATTGCCATGACATTTAGTTTAGCTGCGCATTAAATCTATAGTTTCTTTGTTGCATCTACGAGTTTCCCTTACAAAAGCCCTTTGAAAATATCTATTAAAAGCCTGTTTTTTTTAAAGTAATAGACTTACTACTGATGTGTTTATTTTTATGAAAATCTCCAAGGTTTTATTGATAACTGTACCATTTTATATCACTATATCATAAAGATGTGCTATTTGAACGCGAATAAAACAAAAAATACTGCACCGATTTTAATACAGTTTTCGACAAAGTAATAGAGTGATTCAAGATGAAGGTTTCGATATATAATTCATTAAGGGTTTGTGTAAATTAGCTGAAATATGAGACATTTTTAAAAGACAGATAATTCCAACTTTAACTCGTAACGCGTAAAACTTAGTCAAACTTTTTTTAAATGAAAAATATACAGAAAGAAACTTTGAAACTTTTACATGTAAATGTAATTATTTCAATAATTAATTATTATAAAAAAAAACTGTAAAAACAACAGGTATCATTCGCTATAACTTTAAAGAAAGTTTAAGGAAATTTGAACAAGATATACTCGTATGTAGGGAGAGTGAGCTAACAGTAGGTATTTCTAAAGCCATCCAAAAATAGATATAGTACTGATAATAATCGTGATTCATTGGAATATGTTGCAGGAATATGACTACCGGAAGTCCAAAGGGTAGGTTTTGATATACCTATATAGGGAGAGGGAGCTAATAGTATATAACTCAAATATAAAATAAAAAAATTAATAGACCTTCTACTAAATGATATTACAGTAAGTTTTTGTTGGTACCGTTAGCCAAATTCAAGAAAAATGTGTTTGACAAAACAGCTTACGCACGGGTCCACGAACGCACGCGGTCGGCGCACGGCGAAAAAACTACTAAACTCGTTGACTCGAACGTCAGCTGTTTCTGTTTAATTACTGGTGTTTTTTTTAGTAAAGTAATGTATTTATTATAAAACTTTCGTTTCATATAGCTGTACTAACATGATGGAGCGTATTTAATGCTAATGCAACGTTTCAAAAATGATTTCTTTAAAATCAGGCTCTTGTTTTCTCCGTCACATTATCAATTGTCTGTCTTCGTTTTCGGGAGCGGTTTCTTTAACACCTTATATAAGAGGGAATGTGAACTGATTGTAGGAATTAAAGCAGTAAAAGTATTGAATAAACACAATCTCTCTCCCATTTTATTGTTTGGTGATGATTGTTTAACGTTTACGAGTAACAGTGCACTGTGTGTCCCATTTTAACTCGTATATCAACTCCCCCCCGTCACTCCATCACATGTTGTCACATTACGGGATCCTCACCCGATTACGTACAAGTTTTATTGACAGTCCCCTTATTTCTACTTTATTTTCTCCGTTCCCTTAAGAAAATATGGATTGTTTGTCCAGCTGACACAGTGTTTGTAAACTAAGTGACAAGTTGCGTTAAACTAACCAGGCCTTTAAATTGTTGGGAATTAGAGATACTTTGTTTACATTAACAGTTCGTTCGCGTTAAGAATGCAGTGAGTCATCATTATTCAAATAGCTTCAAGCTATGCCTGCAACTGGTCACTGTGAACTTGACCTTGTAATTTGAAAAGATTTGATTTGTCAGGGCTAGGCCGGCTAACAATGACTCACTGCATTCTTAACGCGAAAGAAGTATAACATAGTTCCTATTGTGGCTAAAAATTACCAGTTAGTAAGTAAGTACGTGAATTTGACTACCGAAAATCCAAATGGTGGTTTTGATACAGATATATCTTTTAAAAAGTCTCGTAATGTTCACATCACCGAAATGTTTTTTGTTATGACGAAAACTGATGATTTTTTGTTATGAAACTGATGATTTACTAGAAGTAGCAACATCTATTGCCTGCATTACGTGAATTTGACTACCGGAAGCCCAAATGGTGGTTTTGATATACATATATCTTTTAAAAAGTTTCATAATGGTTACATCACCGAAATGTTTATGTTATGACGAAAACTGATGATTTTTTGTTATAAAACTGATGATTTACAAGAAGTAGAAACATTTATTGCCTGCATTACGTGAATTTGACTACCGGAAGTGCAACTGGTGGTTTTGATACAGATATATCTTTTAAAAAGTCTCGTAATGTTCACATCACCGAAATGTTTTTTGTTATGACGAAAACTGATGATTTTTTGTTATGAAACTGATGATTTACTAGAAGTAGCAACATTTATTGCCTGCATTACGTGAATTTGACTACCGGAAGTCCAAAGGCTGGTTTTAATATACATATATCTTTTATAAAAGTCTCGTAATGTTTACATCACCGAAATGTTTTTTAGTATGACGAAAACTGACGATTATTTGTTATAAAACTGATGATTTACTAGAAGTAGAAACATTTATTGCCTGCATTACGTGAATTTGACTACCGGAAGTGCAAATGGTGGTTTTGATATAGATATATCTTTTACAAAGTCTCGTTATGGTTACATCACCGAAATGTTTTTTGTTATGACGAAAACTGATGATTTACAAGAAGTAGTTACATTTTTTTCTGCATTACGCGAATTTGACTACCGGAAGTGCAAATGGTGGTTTTGATATACATATATCGTTTAAAAAGTCTCGTACTGTTTACATCATCGAAATGTTTTTTGTTATGACGAAATCTGATGATTTTTTGTAATAAAACTGATGATTTACAAGAAGTAGTTACATTTTTTTATGCATTACGTGAATTTGACTACCGGAAGTCCAACTGGTGGTTTTGATATAGATATATCTTTTAAAAAGTCTCGTAATGGTTACATCACCGAAATGTTATGACGAAAATTGATGATATACAAGATGTAGCGACATTTTTTTCTGCATTACGTGAATTTGACTACCGGAAGTCGAAAGGGTGGTTCTGATATGACATATATCTTTTCAAAAATCTCGTAACGGTTACATCACTGACATGTATTTTGTCACCATGAAAAATGATGAATTTTTTTCTTAAAATTTTAGTATAATAGATGCATTATTTGATACAGCTTTTGTTATATGTAAACTGGGGATTTTATTTTAAATTATCGGTAACTTTCTTAAAGTAGATGCAACAGAGATAACTAGAGAAGCACTCGTTTATATTTACATACTTAAAAATAACACAAAACATTTTCTTTTTTCGTAATAAACATTTAAAAAATGCAATCGTTGCCTTCACAACACTATAAAGGCCAATATTAACCGGCTGATACATTATCCTTATAGATAAGTATTCACAAACGTAATAGTCCTCTCCACTGCATTGTGGTACATCGTGACATCTATTTCAAACTTTCTTCGATTTTAATGACTTTCCTGTACACATAAAACATTTTTCTATAAGCTTTTTGTTATTGCTTAAAAGGTTGGGCTTTATTTTGATCACACCTCATGGTAAATGATGATACAGTCTGAGATGGAAGCGCACTAATCACTTGCTTGACGGTACGCCTTTGCTAACTAGCCACGACCATAGCCTCCCACCAGTCCAGATTGAGGCAAATTACAAAATGCAATCTCCTAAATTCATCTTGCCGGGAATCGATCGATCCCGGGACCTCTGCTAGCGAAGCGAGTTCGATTCGAAACACTTCTATATGTAGACAGAAGGAATATAGGAAAAGTAACAGGTACCGGCTTATTGGTCTAGTGGTTAGAATGTTCCACTACAGACATGAGGTGCTGGGTTCAAGTCCCGGGTCGGGCCAATTCGTAATAGATATTGAGTTTTCTATTAAGAGTTTCTCAATATTTGCCCGAAGTTGGGACGGTGGCGGTGTGCTCCATCCCCGTGCCTCGGAGAGCACGTTAACCCGTCGGTCCTGCGCCTGATTTCCCTCTGATCGTGTAGGATTCCCGTCACATCGAATTATAAGAGTGAAGGAATAGAGAGTGCACTTGTGTATTATGCCTGCCAATCCGCAGTGGAGCAGCGTGGTGGGTCTATGCTCTACAAACCCTCGCTCCTCGGAGCGAGGAGGCCTGTGCCTAGCAGTGGATGGTTAAAGAGCTGCTACTTACTTTACTTAAAGGTAAGTAGCACGTACTGCCCCATTGGTCTAGTGGTTAGCATGTTTGACTACAGACATGAGGTCCTGGGTTCGAGTCCTGGGTCGGGCCAATTCGTAATAGATATTGAGTTTTCTATTAAGAGTTTCTCAATATTTGCCCGAAGTTGGGAAGTTGGCGGTGTGATCCACCCCCGTGCCTCGGAGAGCACGTTAAGCCGTCGGTCCTGCGCCTGATCTCTCTCCGGTCGTGTCGGATTCCCGTCACATCGGACTATGAGAGTGAAGGAATAGAGAGTGCACTTGTGTACTATGCCTGCCAATCCGCAGTGGAGCAGCGTGGTGGGTCTATGCTCTAAAAACCCTCGCTCCTCGGAGCGAGGAGGCCTGTGCCTAGCAGTGGATGGTTAAAGAGCTGCTACTTACTTTACTTAAAGGTAAGTAGCACGTACTGCCCCATTGGTCTAGTGGTTAGCATGTTTGACTACAGACATGAGGTCCTGGGTTCGAGTCCTGCGTCGGGCCAATTCGTAATAGATATTGAGTTTTCTATTAAGAGTTTCTCAATATTTGCCCGAAGTTGGGAAGTTGAGCAGTCGGTCCTACGCCTGAACTCTCTCTGATCGTGTCGGATTCCCGTCACATCGAATTATAAGAGTGAAGGAATAGAGAGTGCACTTGTGTACTATGCCTGCCAATCCGCAGTGGAGCAGCGTGGTGGGTCTATGCTCTACAAACCCTCGCTCCTGGGAGCGAGGAGGCCTGTGCCTAACAGTGGAAGGTTAAAGAGCTGCTACTTACTTTACTTAAAGGTAAGTAGCACGTACTGCCTCATTGGTCTAGTGGTTAGCATGTTTGACTACAGACATGAAGTCCTGGGTTGGAGTACCGGGTCGGGCCAGTTCGAAATAGATATTAAGTTTTCTATTAAGAGTTTCTCAATATTTGCCCGAAGTTGGGAAGTTGGCGGTGTGTTCCACCCCAGTGCCTCGGAGAGCACGTTAAGCCGTCGCTCCTGCGCCAGATCTCTCTCTGATCGTGTCGGATTCCCGTCACATCGATTTTGAGAGTGAAGTAATGGAGAGTGCACTTGTGTACTATGCCTGCCAATCCGCATTGGAGCAGGTGAGGTGGAGTTAATGGGAAAGGTAAGTAGCAATTAACGTCCCACTGCTGGGCACAGGCCTCCTAACTTATAGGAGTGAGGTTTGTTAGAGCATAGTACACAAGTGCATTCTCTATTCCATCACTCTCATAGTCCGATGTCCGATCCGACACTCACAGAGAGTGTTCAGGGTCAGGAAAACTATATCGATTTCTGAATTCAGTCGAACTTAAGACCTAACAACTAGCCGAATAAGTTAATCATTAGACCAATGAGGGAGTTATATCAAGGAGGATTTCGTCCTCCTTGATATAACTCCCTCATGTAACAAAATCAATAATTTCTCCTGCTTGGAGAGTATTTAATTCAGATATACAAATTAAAAAATATAATAATGTCTTCCAACCGATACCAGGCTTAGTAGCAATTAAGTTATAAGAGTGTATCATCATTTATTATTGAGTGGAATCCCTGTTGGTAATATGAAAAACTTGCCTCTAGACTTTTCTGTGGTAGCATCTTCTAGATTGCTGTCCCAATCAAACTCGGTGACTCCGCTTTTAGGAGCCACCTCTCCTAGATGCCTCCATCGGAACTCGAAGTCACTATCGCGTTTTTTCAGTGCTTCGAATCTGTTGGGAATAATTAATTTAACATGAGTATGGATAACGCTCGCAAACATGTAAATTTTGCTAAAATGTTATTATAAATATATTTTAATTTATCTCTAAGACGGTTAAAGGTTTTCCTAAAAATACTTAATGTTTTTCCTAAAAATACTTAATGTTTTTCCTAAAAATACTTAGTTTTTCCTAAAAATATCCATTTTTTTTTTAATTCTTAAGGATTAATTTAAAAGCTCTTATTATATATCCAAAAAAACTATCACACATCATGACGATTAAAATGAAGCGTAATTAAGCTTATTTTATCATAAAGACGCTAAAGTTTATCCCAAAAATGATTTACGTTTAAATTTATGTCAAAAACGGTTAAAGTTTATTTATAACAAGTTTATCTTAAAAACTGTTAGGCTTTCAGTTAGATATAAATCATTTATTTTTGTCTAATAATACACAAACATCACAAGGCCTACCTTTTGAACATAAGGTTCTTGGCGAACTCGTACAGCTCTAAATCGAGGGAGTTCAACCTTCGGATGTGGGCGACTTGTGTAGGTGATAGCGCGGCTAGAGTTGCACCGGATACTGTTGCGTTATGTTGCGTGAATGGAACCGCAAATCGAAGATTGAATGTCTCTTCGAACACGTACTGAGATATCTGTACAAAAACAATAGATACATTAAAAGGTAAAATAAGTAACAGCCTATTAACGTCCCCATGCTGATCATAGGCCTCTATGACACACCAGGGGTATCCAGGTTTCTTTACGATGTTTTCCTTCATCGAAAACCACAATGATGGACTAAAAAGTACGAGCAAGCAGGCAAGTTTCACAAAAAGATAGACTTAGAGGTGCCATCCCAGAATTCGAACCCTTGACTTCTCTGGACTGGAATTCACGCTTCATCATAACTTTTATTAAAAGGTAAATCAGTAGATCAGCCAAAATTATGATGGAATAAGCGGGAATGCTCAAATTATCACTCAGGTCGTATTAATGCAGTACAGTTCTGACCAGCCTCGTCAGTGTCCTGTACTCGATTCCCGATTGGGCAAATCCAGAAATTTGTTGCGATTAGAGCCTAAGTTACCACCCTAACAACAAAGACATGCTGCAAAGTAAAAATTTTCATTTCGCTACGATTGAGTGTAAAAACAAGGCCTTCTCCATCCTACTCCATTGTCTCCGGTCTCATGCCAGCCTTGACCACGTTGCTCCAGCAAGGTTTAAGATATCGTCTCTCCATCAAAACATGATTATATAATTAACAGGTTACTCAGAAGCAATAAGTAAGTAGCAGCCCTTTAACGTCCCACTGCTGGTCACAGGCCTCCTCACTCCAAGGAGCGAGGGTTTTTAGATCATAGACTCACCAAGCTGCTCCACTGCGAATTGGCAGGCATAGTACACTAGTGCACTCTCTATTCCTTCACTCTCATAGTCCGATGGGATTTCGACACGATTGGAGAGAGATCAGGCGCAGGACCGACAGCTTAACGTGCTCTCCGAGGCACGAGGGTGGATCACACCGCCAACTTCCCAACTTCGGGCAAATATTGAGGAAAGATAATGAGATAAAATAAAGACCAACGAGGCAGTTTAATAAAGAAGCAATAAATAATCGAAAAGCGATATGGCTCGTGCCATCGGTGTCAAATCGTCGACAAATGGAGATAGGCGAACAAAGCGCTTAGTGCATATAACGCTGGGGCTATCTCTGGCGGGGTCGTTGGACCGCTGGTTGAATAGAGCTCTCTATTGCATTCGCTGTATGAACCCTGTATGCAATTATGATCAATGGAGATATATCAGACGGAAAATTAGCCGGTCCTTTGACCGTCTAGCAAAAGAAGATTCTCATCTCCTTATATATAAACTAGCTGACCAGCGCAACATCGTCTGCGTACATTTAAATGTGGTTCAAAATGAAATAATGTCAAAGACAGTTTTAATCTACATGAAATATACAATATATATAATGTATTCAATTTGGCAAGAAATAATACTATATGTATTAATTGCCTCATTGGTCTAGTGGTTAACATGTTCGACTACAGACATGAGGTCCTGGGTTCGAGTCCCGGGTCGGGCCAATCCAGAAATCAACATTGAGTTTTCTATTAAGATTTACTCAATATTTGGCCAAAGTTGGGAAGTTGGCGGTGTGATCCTCCCCTGTGCCTCGGAGAGCATGTTAAGCTCTCCGGTCGTGTCGGGTACCCGTCACATCGGACTATGAGAGTGAAGGAATAGAGAGTGCACTTGTTGTGTACTTTGCCTGCCAATCCGCAGTGGAACAGCGTGGTGGGTCTATGCTCTAAAAACCCTCGCTCCTTGGAGTGAGGAGGCCTGTGCCCAGCAGTGGCACGTTAATGGGCTGCTACTTAATACTGTATTATGTAAAAAAGGCTGGTAAATAACACATTTTTTTTTTCTAATATATAAAAGATAAAAATGGTTATTGTCGGTTATGTTTTAGAGATAAATGCCATCATGGACTTTTTAATTGATCTTTTTAAGATAAACAATTCCGTAGCCCATTAACTTTCCTTTCTGTACTATAATATGTGTGTATTGTAAACATGATTCTTCCTCTTAAATCTGAAAACTGCATTTAATGTCACTTTGCATTATGTAAAGATAAACAAAGCTAAATTTACAAAACTAAATTTTAATGTGCCTCAAACCGAGCACTTGTAAAAGATGGTTTCATTGTCTCTATGTACAACTTAACCCCGATATAACAAGATATAAGAAAACAATCGATATAATAAGTAATTTGTTATGTGGACCTTTTTTCTCTGTTGGGAAATGCTTTCACGCACCCCTGCCACGAGGCAGGGAGTATGGGACTCGTCGTCAAGGCCAGAATATCCACTAAAACC
This sequence comes from Elymnias hypermnestra, assembly GCA_015832385.1. Taxonomy (NCBI): domain Eukaryota; kingdom Metazoa; phylum Arthropoda; class Insecta; order Lepidoptera; family Nymphalidae; genus Elymnias; species Elymnias hypermnestra. Next base: position 3,154,673 of record JACTOM010000907.1, read on the forward strand.
CAGCAACACCTGAATTAGAAGTGCCAGAGGCTCCCTTGCGTATTTACCGCGACACTCCCGAATGAAACCAACTAAGGATGTTCACAAAAGAGACAACATGTGTTCCTTAAGTCGCTTCCTGCCACCCAGCCTCCTCCTCCGAAGGGGAGCGGATCTGAGACGGAACTGCAATTCGTTTTAACAAACTAAAAACACTTTTACATATCATTAAACAACAGTCATCATTTAACGAAAAGATTTAACGTCTCCAGGATATTGATAGGATACGTAATGTTAATTTGATGGAATGAAAACTCTTAAAATAGAAGCCAACAATAGAGTTGCAATGATTTATCTAGGAAGTCTTCTGGATCTTTGTTATAGAAACGTTTAAAGAGATAAGTAGGAGCCTATTGATGCAGTGGAATTCTTGGTACAGGCCTCCTCACTCATAGGAGAAAGAGTTTGTAGAGAATAAGAGCCAACACGCTGCTCCATTGCGGATTGGCAGGTATAGTACACAAGTGCACTCTCTATTCTTTTATTTTCATAGGCCGATGTGACTGAGAGAAAAAGAGAGACCAGGCGCAGAACCGACGATGGCTTAACGTGCTCTCCGAGATACAAGGTTGAAGCACACCGACAACACCACAACTTCGGCTAAATATTGAACAAATCTTAATAGAAAACTCAATATCGATTTCTGAATTCAGTGGACCCGGGACTCAAGCCCAAGACCTCATGTCTGTAGCCAAACAAGATTAAGACTAGACCAAAGAGGCAGAAACCTTATGTGCCTCGAAAGTTATGACATAAAAGATGTAGTGTCTAAAATTGAGAAAAGTATGCTTAAATGGTTTGGACACGTGAAGAGAATGAATGAAAGGAGACTGATAAAAAGGAGTCAAGAGTAAATGGATGAGACCAAGGCGAACTTGTATTAAAGGTTTAATGAGAATGAAAGAAGCGAAGGAGATATGCAAGTCTAACATCTGATACCAGGTTACCAGATCTATCATGAAGTTGTCAATATATCGAAGCATTTCGAAACTTTTTGTCGTATAAATGTTATCAGAGTGAGCCACAGCTCAGTCGGGTTTAGCTAGCACATTAATATAATACATCGTTCGCAATCTAACGACCCCCGGGAGATAAGTGCGACCATTATTTGCACTTAGCTCATTGTTCGCCAATCTCCATTTGTCGCAATTTACCACTGTGGGTGTTCAACGGGACATAAATTTTAATGCTTTTTTAGTGTTATTCGTGTTTTAGCTAGATTTTCATAAGTAATTTTTTATTATTTACTAATAATATCCCGCAGTTTCACCCACGTACAGATTTCGTAGCAATGGAGTCTACTGAGTTGGGCTTATTTTCTTAGTTTGACATTTTTTAATTCGTTATATCTTTTGAATGGAATGTCCGATTTTAATAATTTATTAAGTATTTTACAGGCATTGAAACGGTCTTTAATTTAATTGGATAAAGATTAATACGGAGGTATGGTTTGATTATTGTCGTTATAGTGGAATAACTATAGTTTTTAGACAATTGATAAACTGGACTTTTTTGTAGATATAAATACGTTCTATAATATTGTAGAACATTTCTTTGTTCTATCTTCAATAGTTTTCGCAGCGCACGCGATAACAGATTTTTTATTGCACACCTTGGGTTACATTAATGCATTTTGCTTAGGGATCCCTATTTTTTGTGGAAAGTAATATAGCCTATGTCACTCAGAGAAAATGCATCTTTTTAATGGTGAAAAAGGTTTGGAAACCGGTCCAGTAGTTTTTGTGTTTTCTCTTTAAAATATTAGTTTAGATGTTAGGTTGGTTATTAGTGCGAAAGGTGTCACTTCGCTATATTTCAAAACAATGAAAGGTATAGTTTTAGAGTGAAGTTTATGGGAAATTGTTTTTCATTATACACAATACACAATTTACATAACACACACTATAATTAAAGGAATATATCGTTTAATATAACGAATTTGTCAAAATTATCAGAACAGAGCGCAAAGGAACCCTCGTCAGTTTAAATTCTAAGACGTTCTCTAATATTGTCATTATTAGTACTTTGGAAATGATATGACAAAATGGTATTATTTGACGAATCAAAAATGCTGTAAAATCCTATTAGAGTAAAGAATTTTGAATTTGAATATCATCATTTGTACATTGGAAAGAAGTATGACAACGTGGCATTCTTGGATTAATTGAAAGTGCTGTAAAATCCTACTTCAATAAAGAATTTTAGAATATGGATATCATTATCATATGTACATTGGAAATAATATGACAACATGGCATTATTGGATTAATTGTAAGTGCTGTAAAAGCCTACTTCAATAAAGAATTTAAGAATATGGATATCATTATCATATGTACATCGGAAATAATATGACAACATGATATTATTTGACGAATCATAACTGCCGTAAAAGCCTATTAGTAAAGGTTTTTTTTTTAATTTGAATATCATCATCATTCGTACACTGAAAATAATTTATCAACATGGCATTATTACATTAATTGTAGGTGCTGTAAAATCATATTTGAATAAAGGTTTTTTTTTTAATTTGAATATCATCATCATTACTTATGATTGGTCTAGTGGTTAGCATGTTGGATTACAGACATGAGGTCCTGGGTTCAAGTCCCGGGTCGGGCCATTTCGAAATTTATATTGAATTTTCTATTAAGATTTTTTCAATATTTGCCCGAAGTTGGGAAAAATTTGGCGGTGTAATCCACCCCTTTGCCTCGGAGAGCACGTCGGTCCTGCGCCTGATCTCTCTCTGATCGTGTCGGAATCCCGTCACATCGGATTTTGAGAGTGAAGGAATAGAGAGTGCACTTGTGTACTATGCCTGCCAATCCGCAGTGGAGCAGCGTGGTGGGTCTATGCTCTAAAAACCCTCTCTCATTTGAGCGAGGAGGCCCTGGCCCAGCAGTGGGACGTTAATGGGCTGCTACTTACTTTACTTACTTACATTGTAAATTTGAAAAAAAAATGACAAAATGGCATAATTTGATGAGTCGCATGTGCTGTAAAGGCATGATTGAATAAAATATTATTGTTTTATGATTTTTATAAATAGATTTGTCCCATATAAATATTCCGCAACACAATATGGCTCGTGCTGATGGTGGCAAGTCGTAATAAATCAGTTAACTCAATGACTTAATGGCAAATAATGACAGCAACTTTCCTGCCTGGGTTCAATGAACTTACATTAAACGTTTAATTTGTTAAAGTGAATTTTTTTATCATCGCCTGTTGTTGTTTCGTCTATGTATCGCATGTCGCATTACATCCTTCGACTGAAGAGTAGGGTCAAAGTGAAAGGCGCTGTTTAAAGCAATCAAGGCCAATATGGCGGCGACCATGGCTCGCCTCACTGGTATCATGGTTTCATAAAACCACACAACGTTTATTATTTGATATTAGTCTTTAAATTTGCTTTTGATTATACTTTTAAGTCCGAATTAAAACAAGAATTCCACTGTAGTATGTCAGTTGATTAAATTACTATATTTGTTTATTATGCTGAGGTCTTTATAACTATATCAGTGAAAAATTCGATTAAATGCAGTCCGGAAATCCTCAAATTTAAGAAGTCGTCAATTTCACGACGACTGTGATTGGTGGACTTATTATTTTTGAGCGGGCCGTTTGGTATAAGAGGGGTAGCGCAGGGGAATGAAGCAATATTCGTCTAGAGACAGTTCTTAGTTTGTATATAAGTCATTCAAAGTATGTAATACAATAATGAAGAATATGAGAACAGTATTACTTAACCTGCAAATTAGTGAGCGACCCTAAAAGTTCTTCGAGAATGGATTGATTTGGCTAATCAAAAAGTGAAGGTGAAAACAAGAAATCGTTTTATTTTACAAATTATACCTACGTGTCAAGCATTTGATGTACTTTTCATCGTTCAGAAATCAAATTAAATTGAAAAGTGAAAATTTTTTTCATATTATTATTGTGAATGTCATCCTGTCGTTTAGAAATCAACTCAATTTAAAATAATACTTTAGTTTATTTTATATTTGATTCTGACAACCAACGATTTCTTATCGCAACTCCAATTTGGCGGGATTCTGTGGGTAAAGGTTGGGGTTTTTTGATTAAGAATTCTTTAATTTTCGGTTAAGTTGATACATTCTGCAATTATCATTGAGAATTTTATCTTTATTAATTCTGAGGCGATACTGTCACGTCCCTAAATTCCAAATTAATAACACTGACCTGCAACTATTGACTGGCACAGATTGTGAGCGATCAGTCAGCGATATATTGCTATAAAAACCGTAGCTTGTCCAAGACTTAGTATCTGGTTATTGCCTGCCGTTCTGGACTAGTAGTGAGGCTAAGGTCCTGAACATTATAGTTGCTAATAGACCTTTTGAAGGTCCTCGTGAGTGGAATGCAGTGATCTGGGTTTGAGTCCCGGGTCGGGCCAATTCAAAAATCGATGTTAAGTTTTCTATTAAGATTTTCGCAATATTTGCCCGAAGTTTGGAAGTTGGCGGCGTGATCCAGCCTCGTGCCTCGGAGAGCACGTTACGCCGTCGGTCCTGCGCCTGATCTCTCTCCGGTCGTGTCGGATTCCAGTCACATCGGACTATGAGAGTGAAGGAATAGAGAGTGCACTTGTGTACTATGCCTGCCAATCCGCACTGGAGCAGCGTGGTGGGTCTATGCTCTAAAAACCCTCGCTCCTCGGAGTGAGGAGGCCTGTGCCCAGCAGTGGGACGTTAATGGGTTGCTACTTACTTTTACTTACTATAAACATTTAATAAACCAAGTTTCTTGCTAGTGTAGTGTTTTTTTTTATAAACACTGAGGCCCCGAGATTACGAAGTTTGGTCAGCTGGTTGTCAATAAATATACCGTATAACAAGGCAGCTCGTGGCAGCAGTTGCAAATCGCGACAAATGGCGATAACACAATGAGTTAAATGCAAATAATAGCCGCATACACTCTGCGTGATTTGCTAAATGGATGGCCATAGTTATTCATGTTGAAAATTCACGACTGCACTAATTTTCAGGACACTATTACGAGCTATCTAAACTTATATTATAAAGGGTAAACATTTCTGTTTTTGTATATGACGGCTGTAACGTTTTTTAATGTTGGTAACAAGGTGTGCAGCGAGATAGCAACAAACCTCTACCAACATTCGAATAACCCCCACTCTCAGAAACTAGTATAAAAGGGCTTGCATTATACTGGCGGGCTTTCTTACTCGAAGTTGTGTCCGGTGCACACCTACATACATACATATATATATATACATATAATCACGTCTCATTCCTATCGTGGTAGGCAGAGACAACATCCTTCCACTTGCCACGATTCTTGCATATTTCCCTCGCTTCTTTCATTCTTATTAAACCTTTCATACAAGTTCGTCGGTTTAGAGTACTCTTGACCTGGCCGTTATTTAAAATGTCCTGGATTTGGTCCAGGAACGTTCACCTTGCTCTTCCCCTTCCAACTTTCGCATTCACTCTTGACTCATAAATCCTTTTTGTCAGTCTCCTTTCGTTCATTCTCTCTACATGCCCAAACCATCTAAGCATAACTTCCTCAATTTTAGTCACTACGTCTTCTTTTATACTACAACGTTCTCTTATCACACTATTTCTTACTCTGTCACTCAGTTTTAATCCACTCATGCTTCTCAACGCTCTCATCTCTACCGCATTTATTTTACTTTTGTGATTCTTCTGCCATACCCAACTTTCACTACCATACATAAGTGTTGGCACCAACACTCCAGCATGCACTGCCAGTCTAGCCCTTTGAGACACCATCTGGCTATTCATAAAGGCGTGTAGAGCACCATTTACCATATTCCCTGCATTCCATCTTTTGTAAATTTAGATCCCAAGTATACAAATTCTTTCACCTCTTCCACTTGTTCCCCATCTATCACAATATTGCCATTCATCATAGATTCATCCCTTAAATTATTGGTTATTGCCTTTTGATTAAAACAATAATTAATTATTTAGTTTAAAGTAATAAATAATCTCTGTGAAAATTGACTGTGGTTGTCTTTATTTAAACGACAGAAGACCAGAACCCGATATATACATGTTTGTAACGTGGGCTACATAGGCTATATTACTTCCTTAAAATAAATAGGAAGCCCTAAGAAAAATACATTAATGTAACCCAAGATGTGAAGATAACTATTGAAGATAGAACAAAGAAATGTTCTACAATATTATAGAACGTATTAATATCTACAAAAAAGTCCGTAATATCATTTGTCCAACTAATGCACTTATGCCACTATAATTCCTCTGTATTAATCCTTATCTTATTGAATGATTATGAGGAACACTCGGCTCCAACATCAGCAATACTGACTCATGTTAAATCCTCGTATCGGAATGTCCAAAAACGCCATGTCTCAGCTCCATAGAACTTGGAAAGATAGGCGGATATCTCTTAAAACTAAAATTAGATTACTACGAAGCCTCGTCTTTTCAATATTTCTCTATGGTGTTGAAACATGGACTTTCAGATCATCAGACCGCAACCGCATCAATGCTTTTGAAATGTGATGCTGGAAGAAAATGCTGCTTGTTACAACTAGGCTTACCACCATCTGCCTCAAAAAAATACTTGAGTACTTTGGGCACATTGCCAGGAAACAGGATGATAACTTCGAAAAGCTCGTGATAACTGGAAAAGTTAATGGCTTAAGAGGTCGGAGTCCAATGAGTAGATCCGATCAGATTCGCACCAGACAGAGACGCGCAGAGACAATTGAAAGAAACATTATACAAAGAGAATAGCTCATCAGAGGTGGTTATCAGACCCTCAGACTTGAGGAAACGAATCAAGGAGGATAGGATTGAATGATATTTTATTAATACCGTTTCAATACCTGTAAAGAACTTTTTAAATTATTAAAATCGGACATTCCGTTCAGAACATCAATCTAATAGGGATAGCCATATTCATTTAGTTTCCAGTGTGCTACTTTATTCAGAAGTCTTTCCATTGCCACGAGATCTGTATCTATGTGGATGAAACCGATGGGCGATGCTATTTGCTGATAAATATGATACTGCCTGTGATAATATAAAAAAATATCTTTAAGTGCATAAGTAGCAGCCCATTAACGTCCCACTGCTGGGCACAGGCCTCCTCGCTCATGTGAGAGAGGGTTTTTAGAGCATAGACCCACCGCGCTGCTCCACTGCGGATTGGCAGGCATAGTACACAAGTGCACTCTCTATTCCTTCACTCTCATAGTCCGACATGACGGCAATCCGACACGACCGGAGAAAGGGATCAGGCGCAGGACCGACGGCTTAACGTGCTCTCCGAGGCACGGGGGTGAATCACACCGCCAACTTCCCAACTTCGGGCAAATATTCAGAAAATCTTAATAGACCCGGGACTCGAACCCAGGACCTCATGTCTGTAGTCGAACATGCTAACCACTAGACCAATGAGTTTGAGTGCATAATAAATGGCAATTAGAGTTTGAAAATTATGTGATAAACTACAAAGAGAAAATTAGCAAGAATATTCTTACAGGGTCTCCTTTCTTTCATAGCGTGTAATTCTATTAAGAAAACCTTTACAAAGCTTTGATATGACGCGTTTAATTAAAAAAAAATAAAGGGTATCTCTTTGAAGCATATTAATTAAGGCAACCGTTCTCAGAATTCTGTGAGCGGTCTTTTTAACATGACCTATTCACTTCACATTAAAATTAAATGGCTTTAATGAAATAAATTCACAGTTCAACGGTTGTCGTATTATAATTAATTGTTGAATGAATATATTGTTCTCTTCTCTTCTCTTCAACTTCGCCGACAGTCTGTGTTTTGTACTGTGCCATTTATTTAATGCTTATTAGATAGAAGATAAGATAAGATAGTGTGATAAGAGAACGTTGTGGTATAAAAGAAGACGTAGTGACTAAAATTGAAAAAGGTATGCTTAGATGGTTTGGGCATGTAGAGAGAATGAATGAAAGGAGACTGACAAAAAGGATTTATGAGTCAAGAGTGAATGCGAAAGTTGGAAGGGGAAGACCGAGGCGAACGTTCCTGGACCAAATCCAGGACATTTTAAATAACGGCCAGGTCAAGAGTACTCTAAACCGACGAACTTGTATGAAAGATTTAATGAGATTGAAAGAAGCGAAGGAGATATGCAAGGATCGTGGCAAGTGGAAGGATGTTGTCTCTGCCTACCCCTATGGGAATAAGGCGTGATGCTATGTATGTATGTATGTAGATAGAAGAACTATCTTACGATCTCTAGGATAACTATTCAATTATAATAAGTCTAAATGAAACCTGTATTTTGTCCTAGATCGAAACAAATTCAGCAAAATGAAGAATATTTTAAGATATAATGGTTGTAATTGAAAAATTCTTTCAGTTTTTAGCAGACTTCAAAAAAAGGAGGTTATCAATTCGTCTGTAACTTTGTTTTTATGTTTGTTACCTTATATCTCCCGAATGGGTGGACCGATCTTGATGATTTTTTTTAAAAATGAAAGGTGGTGCTCGTCATGGGATCCCATTTTTTTTTAATCCAGTTCTGATGATGGCATCCATGAGAAAACCGGATAAGTGTCAAACATGCATAAGCATGTGCACGACAATTGGACGAATAACACAAGATCACTCCAACCGATTTCGATGATTCTTTTTTATTGGAAAGGATATCCTAGTTTGGTTAGGGTCTGATGATGGATTCTATGGCAAAGTGACGGAAATCTTCAATTCTTGGGAACAAATGAACGACACTTGACAGAATTCTATAGGCTATCCAGTTATTTGAGTTGCCTACCGTAACTTCGGTATGGTCAAGTGCTAGTCGTAGTTAAATATGAACATCAATGGATCTCCTCAACGGCTTATAGTAAGGGGCGGTTTAAGGCAGAAAATATAAGTGTCTGTAATCAAATAGCAATGATCTTACGTTTGTTGCTGCATTGCAACACGTTTACTTCAGATTGACTAAAAATCAAAAAATAAATAAAAATTAAAAAAAAAGAACCGCCTTCAAAACAGACTTACAAATATATTAATATGCTCTAAAATGTAAGAAATAATTGCGTATTCTTTTTTAGAGTTCTTCGTATTCTTATGTTTGAAGTCGGTGTCTACGGAACATCACGTTATGACCAATAGTAGCAGAGCATCATTGAAAAACGTTGCAAAAAATACTCTCTTTAAAATATCACGTTGCGCTACGTAAACGGTTAAAGTTAGGCAATAATCATGTATGACGGAATTGTTCCTGTTGAAAATGTCTAAAAAAAAGGTAAAAAGTAAAGTAAGTAGCAGCCCATTAACGTCCCACTGCTGGGCACAGGCCTCCTCGCTCATATGAGAGAGGGTTTTTTAGAACATAGACCCACCACGCTGCTCCATTGGTCTAGTGGTTAGCATGTTCGACTACAGACATGAGGTCCTGGGTTCGAGTCCCGGGTCGGGCCAGGTCGAAATCGATATTGAATTTTCTATTAAGATCTTCTCAATATTTGCCCGAAGTTGGGAAGGTGGCGGTGTGATTCACCCCCGTGCCTCGGAGAGCACGTTAAGCCGTTGGTCCTGCGCCTGATCTCTCTCTCCGGTCGTGTCGGTTTGCCGTCATGTCGGACTATGAGAGTGAAGGAATAGAGAGTACACTTGTGTACTATGCCTGCCAATCCGCAGTGGAGCAGCGTGGTGGGTCTATGCTCTAAAAACCCTC
>JACTOM010000907.1:3170184-3187299 GCA_015832385.1 Elymnias hypermnestra
GCAGAAGAATCACAAAAGTAAAATAAATGCGGTAGAGATGAGAGCGTTGAGAAGCATGAGTGGATTAAAACTGAGTGACAGAGTGAGAAATAGTGTGATAAGAGAACGTTGTGGTATAAAAGAAGACGTAGTGACTAAAATTGAAAAAGGTATGCTTAGATGGTTTGGGCATGTAGAGAGAATGAATGAAAGGAGACTGACAAAAAGGATTTATGAGTCAAGAGTGAATGCGAAAGTTGGAAGGGGAAGACCAAGGCGAACGTTCATGGACCAAATCCAGGACATTTTAAATAAGGGCCAGGTCAAGAGTACTCTAAACCGACGAACTTGTATGAAAGGTTTGATGAGAATGAAAGAAGCGAAGGAGATATGCAAGGGTCGTGGCAAATGGAAGGACGTGGTCTCTGCCTTCCCCTATGGGAATGAGGACTGATACTATGTATGTATGTATTGTCAACGATTATAATCAAAAAACGAAGTCGCAATAATCTATTTATCTTATATTTAGATAATTCTTATGTTGTTCCGTTTGTTATAATCAGGAGAAGGTTCTTATGACAGAAAAAAATAACAAAGTTACCAGGAATATTACAAATTTTAATGTAACCTCCTTAGTGCTTTTGACAATATAAACTTTTTAAATGGAACCCTATGACGTTTGACATAACTGTCAGAGATCGACAGATCAGTATATTTGCGTGTGTTTCAAATGGATGATATGGTGTAACGTATTTTTTATGCATAATTTTAAAAATACATTATCATCGTGCACTCCTTCGCATTGCAACTGCTTCGTTGGTCTAGTGGTTAGCATGTTTGACTGCAGACATGAGGTCCTGGATTCCTGTTCTGGGTCGGGCCAATTCAAAAATCAATATTGAGTTTTCTATTAAGATTTTCTCAATATATGCCCGAAGTTGGAAAGACATCTACTTAACTAATCTACTACTAAAGATATCTTTAGAAATTCCTATTAAAACCAACCGAAGGTGTAAATAAATTAGCCATGAAATGTCTTTCATCGCATACGCTGTGAAGAGTATTAATGATAGGACAAAAAAATGTTCGACACTATTATAGAATATACCAATATCTACAAAAAACTTCACGAGACCATATGTCTCATTATTGTAGTTACGTCACTATAACTACTTTTTTACATTTAACAAATTAATAAAAATGCCGATCAAAATCAGACCGTGTTATCCATACCATTTATAAATTTTTATTCAAATAAATAATTTAATATTTAAAAGTGTCTCAATACCTGATAATTACTTTTTGAATGATTGAAATCGGATATTCCATTCAAAAGATATTATGACATTAAAATAACAATACATGCCGGCGGCGGCCGCCACGCAGCGCATCGAGTAACTAACTTGAAGAGAGAGGGGCAGTGCGGGAGAAGGGGGTGCACCATTACGAACTAGGTTACCTTACGCAGTGGTCGCAAGGCTTCATTTAAAAACTTATTTTCATAGCTACTTAGTTTTAGTATTAGGAATCACACTTTTTTATAATATATGTCAATTCGTGGTCGTTTTAATTATCATGCTTATAACTTAATTATATCTGTACCTATTTATGTCTACCCGTGCGAAGCCGGGACGGGCCACTAGTCGCATTATAAAGTAGCCTATGTCATTTCTCTTTTGCTTTAAACTATCTGTATACAAAATTTCACACAGACAAATATTATCGCATTTATAATTTTAGTAAGGATGCTTGTCACTTTATTGGTATGGTCCTATAAAAACGTAGCAAACCCAATTACGACCCAAAAAAAAAAAAACGGTGACAAGCGCGTTAACTTGTTAATAAGCAGTACATTAAGCGATTAATCATTTATAATTAATTCAACGTCCTGTATTTAAATCGTTAGATAGAGAATCTCAGATTTTATAAAAGATTTATTGGGAAACAATAAAAAACTACAAGCATCAAACTTTTTATCACGCACTTATCCATTTTGAATATCTAAAGACACGATATCTTTATTATAAACTAGCTGAGCGGGCAATCTTCGTACCGCCTCAGAATCAATAAATAATGCTGAATAATAGAATGTTTCAAATTTTGTAAGAAATGTGGTCAAAACTTAACCGGAACAAAAAGGATTCCTGATCAAAAAAACGAGACCTTTACGCCCAGATTCCCACCAAAGTCCCTAAAATATAGTTGCGTATTCTTAAGTATTCTTTTAAATTTCATTTCATTTCTGAACGCCTTTTAAATTTAATTGATTTCTAAACGACGGAACGAACATCAAACATTTGACAGATAGCAATAGTTTCTAAGAGAAAGCGAAATTGTTGTTTTTAGGCTTTATGTGTTGTGATCAGCTTTATGACCAAAACGATGACGTTAAAACTTAAAATAAATAACCCGACGCTCGAAAATAAATTAATAACATTAATATATATAAATGTAAATTGAAAAAAAGGCTAATATCTAAAAGCTATTACTACATTAAGGATTAACTGTTTAACTGTTTGAAAATGAATGAATTGTTAATAAAATGTTTACTCTACGCTGATGATCAAGTAATACTTGCATCATCTACGAATGAGCTACAGGAGATGGATATTATGCATGAAGATTTGAAAAGGAAAGAAATGAAAGTGAATGTCAACAAAACGAAAGTTATGGTTTTTGAAAAAGAAATTGTAAGAGAAAGACACTATTTTGATAGATGGGGAACAAGTGGAAGAGGTGAAAGAATTTGTATACTTGGGATCTAAATTTACAAAAGATGGAACATGTGAAAGTGATATTGAAAGGAGAGTGGATGTAGACAGGAAATATGGTAAATGGCGCTCTAAACGCCTTTGAATAATCAGATGGTGGAGGAGCGTTGGTGCCGACACTTATGTATTGTAGTGAAAGTTGGCTATGGCAGAAGAATCACAGTTTTGAGAAGTATGAGTGGATTAAAACTGAGTGACAAAATAAGAAATAGTGTGATAAGAGAACGTTGTGATATAAAAGAAGATGTAGTGACTAAAATTGAGAAAGGTATGCTTAGACGGTTTGGGCATGTAGAGAATGGCTGAAAGGAGACTGACAAAAAGTATTTATGAGTCAAGAGTGAATGTGAAAGTTGGACGGAGAAGACCAAGGCGTTCCTGGACCAAATCCAGGACATTTTAAGTAAGGGGCAGGCGAAGAGTACTCTAACTCTAAACCGACGAACCTGTATGAAAGGTTTAATGAAAATGAAAAAAGTGAGGGAGATATGCAAGGATCGTGGCAAGTGGGAGGACGTTGTCACTGCCTACCCCTATGGGAATGAGGCGTGATGCTATGTATGTATGTAAATAAGTAAGTTAAATATTTGACATTTGAAACAATAAACACCTTGGGAAGAAAATTAATAAAAAAAAATGATTCAGTATAAATCTGAGGGCTCCGATTACGTCAGTGGAACTGATAAAAAAATGTCCTTTGTTATATGAGCAGCGTTATATGGTACTATAATATCTAATGCTAAAGTGATTACGTCCTTGCAGTAAAATAGCGTGCAACAAACATTTTATATAGACATACAGCATTTCCTCTTTGAACAATAAAAGCGGTTTACTGTACATATAAAGCTGTGTACAGACAAGAGTTAGAAACAAAAAAAAAATTTGCTTTCAAATTTAATTAGATTTCTGAACGACTTTTAAATTTAATTGATTTCTAAACGACGGAACGAACATCAAACATTTGACAGATAGGAATAGATTCTAAGGGAAAGCGAAATTGTTGTTTTTAGCTTTATGACAGAAACGGTCACGTCATGGCAGTTAAAATTTATAATAAATTACCCAACGCTCTAAAAGAAATTAATAACACTAATATATATAAAAATAAATTGAAAAAATGGCTAATATGTGAAAGCTATTACTATATTAAGGATTAACAGTTTAACTGTTTAAAAACGAATGAATTGTTCATCAAATGTGTACGCTGATGATCAAGTACGACTTGCATCATCTACAGTACAGGAGATGGTAAATATGGATGAAGATTTGAAAAGGAAAGAAATGAAAGTGAATGTAAACAAAACGAAAGTTATGCTTTTTGAAAGAGATGAATTTATGATGAATGGCAATATTTTGATAGATGGGGAACAAGTGGAAGATGTAAAAGAGTTTGTATACTTGGAATTTAAATTTACAAAAGATGGAACATGTGAAAGTGATATTGAAAGGAGAGTGAATGCAGGGAATATGGTAAATGGTGCTCTGCACGCCTTTTTGAATAGCCAGATGGTGGAGGAGCGTTGGTGCCAACCCTCATGTATTTCACTAGTTGGATATGCGAATCTAAACTTATATTATAAAGAGGAAACAGTTGTGTTTTTGTATGTATGTATGTCTTTTTTCACCAATAAAAAAGCTGGCCAAAAACAATGGTCACACAAATACTATCATCGCGTGCGTCAAACTATTGATGATAGAACAAAAACATGTTCTACAATATTATAGAATGTATTAACATCTACAAAAAAGTCCAAGATACCATATCTCAAAGTACTGTAGTCATGCCACTATAACTATTTATCTACATAATAAAAGTTAATAATATAGCCTACAATAAACAAACCATATTATTCACACCTCTGTATTAATCATTATCCTATAAAATATTTTATAAAAGACCGTTTTAATAACTATAAAATACTTTTTAAATTATTAAAATCGGACATTCCATTCAAAAGATATAAGTAATTTAGAAAATAATGTTTCCCGAGTCGAACTCTCCATAGTGTCAAATGTTGTCAAAGTTCTAAGACAATAAGTAAAAGTAAGTAGCAGCCCATTAACGTCCCACTGTTGGGCACAGGCCTCCTCACCCCGAAGAGCGAGGGTTTTTAGAGCATAGACCCATCACGCTGCTCCAGTGCGGATTGGAAGGCATAGTACACAAGTGCACTCGCTATTCCTTCACTCTCATAGTCCGATGTGACGGGAATCCGATACGACCGGAGAGATCAGGCGCAGAACCGACGGCTTAACGTGCTTTCCGAGGCACGGGGGCGGATCACACCACCAACTTCCCAACTTCGGGCAAATATTGAGAAAATCTTAATAGAAAACTCAATATTGATTTTTGAATTGGCCCGAACCGGGAGTCGAACCCAGGACCTCATGTCTGTAGTCGAACATACTAACCACTAGACCAATGAGGCAGTTACCCTATTTACCTCACATTATCTCGTTAATCCTAAGGTTGCCTGGTAGACATCGCTAATAAGCGACAAGGTCGCCTAATTGTACTGTTGTTTTAAGTTTTGTTTCTGTGTTACTTGTTTCATGTTTGGGGTGTACTATAAAGAGTATTCTATCTATATATCTTTGTGACGCTAATCACGCGTTTTTTTTATTGCTGTCAGATTAGCGCTTGACTGTAATCTCACCTGATGGTAAGTGATAATACAGTCTAAGACGGAAGCGCGCTAATCTGTTAAGAGGCGATATACCCCTTATGGTTTCTACACAGCATCGTACCGGAACACAAATCTCTTTGTTTGGCGGTACGACTTTGCTGGTAGGATGGTAATTAGCCACGAAGCCTCCCACCAGTCCAGACTCAGACAAATTAGAAAATACAATTTCCTAAATTCGACCTACCGGGGATCGAACCCGGGACCTCTACTAGCAAAGCGAATACTCGCACCACTGCGCCAGCGTTTCATCCGTATAAATTTTACCCTGAAGTTTCACTCCAAACATTTCCTGTAAAAAACTAAGAGTAGTGTGTAATAATCCTTATATCGGGTTTACCTGTGGCCATCCGCCCTTGACACCAGTGTCTCGATCCTTTCCACGTGGCGCCACGCTTCACGTGCCGGTACTCCGACAGATACCTGAAACAATTATAACACGATTAATGATTATCAACTACATTTACACCATAATAATGACTGCAGAACACAAAAATATAGCCTAACCAGCATTTAATGTAAAATCAAAAATTTTAACAAATAAAGAACCACCTTCAAAAGAAACTCTTACAAATATATTAATATGCTCTAAAAAGTAAAAAATAATTGCGGTTTTTTTCTAGAGTTCTTCGTATTCTTATATCGGAGTCGGCGTCAGCCAAGGTAGGTGTGTCCCGCGTTTCCACTTGGCAGCTACGGCGCCTTTCACTCCTATAGCTTGTATATGTAGGTACACTGACACCGACTCCAAATATAACAATACGGAGAACACTATAAAAGAACACGCAATTATTTCTTATTTTCTAGAGCATATTAATATAATTGTAAGTTCTTTTTGAAGGCGGTACTTTTTTTGTTAAAATTTTTATTTATTTTTTGATTTTTAGTGAATCTGAAGTAAACTAACAATTTAGTCTGAATATGTGTATACCTAAAAAACGTGTTGCTCATATGAGATAACACCGTTTAAATGAAACAACTTTACAAAGTTAAATTTAAAATGATATCGTCACATCCGGAATCGAACCCGCAACCTAATACTCGTACATTACAGGTTAGTTATTTTTTCATCCCGCTATCACCAGTCTTTTATGTGGTAATCACAAGAACAACAACATAAAAACTTTGATTAAAGAGAGTTACATATTCTCCAAGAATCGCACCCTTACTGTAAGCTGTTGAGGAGTTCCATTGATCATCATATTTAAATATGACAATCACTTGACCATACCAAAGTTCTGGTAGGTGACTCAAATATCCGGAGATTTTATAAAAGATTCTACCGAGTATCGTTAATTTGCTCCTAAGAATTGAAGAGTTCCGTTTCTTTTTTGTGGATCCCATGATCAAAACCTAACCAAACTATCATCAAACAACTATTGAAGTATGTTCTATATTCTTTCGAATAAAAAAAAAATCATCGAAATCCGCTGGAGTGATCTGGAGTTATTCGTCCATTTGTGCATGTTTAATGCAAATTTAAGACTTATATGGTTTTCGCGTGGATGCCATCATCAGAACTAGACTAAAAAATTGAGACCCTACGACAAGCACCACCTTTTATATAAAACAAAATTATCAAGATCGGTTCACCTCGCCGGAAGATATAAGGTAACAAACATAAAAAAAATAAAAAACAGACAAATTGATAACCTACTCTTTTTTTTGAAATCTGTTAAAAATAGGATACCTCCCTTTTTTGTTGCTAGGAAATGCATTATACGAACTAACTCAGAACGATGATGAAGGAGGTCTTGGAATACCCACTAAAACCCAGCGGAATCCATTTCATCCATGACTGAGGCACCAAGGGTTCAGCTTCCCTCTGGTGTCCCGGACATGTCCGACTGAGAACACACGGAAACGGGAGAAGTCCACTGCAGAAATAGCCGTATCCGCTCACCATCTCTCATTGGAGAGCTTCTCGCCTACAATAGTCCCCAGCGAGAGGTCTTTTTGTTACAATTAAGACAGACAAACGAGCTGGCGGGTCATCTGATGGTAAGTGATCACCAACGCCCATGAACACCTGCAGCACCTGGGAAACTGCCGATGTGTTGCCGGCCCACAAGGTCGCTTAGTTAGTAATATTAGGTTTAAGGTTCAAGGTACAATCTCTCACTCTCTCTATGTCAAATTAGAAATTAGGAAATCTGTAGAAGAAACGAAACCATCGACATAGCTAAATTAGGAAGCTAAAGAAGCAATATAGTTCGGAGAACCACTGGAAGTTGGGGTCCATAGTTGTCGGAATGCTGAACTTACCCCAGAAGAATTCAATACCCTTTTAAGTTATCAGATGATATTAATATTACCTGAACTCCTGACCTAATGAGTTTGGATTCATATGGCGTATGGCCCTTACATAAAATCACAATCATAGAGCCACAGAATTTCTCTAGAAGATTATATCAGACATTTGGAGATCTGTTGAAGAACCATGGTAGAAAACTTAGCTCAAAGAACCGTTAAATGTTCAGGTTTAAAATTCCTGAAAAGGTGGCTTCATGCCAAAAAACTTTTAGTATTAAGATACCTATCTCGTTGATCAAATTAGGCCCTTGGTCACTATTAGGTGACACCAACGTCCAGCAGAAGAGCTCCATAATTTAAAGATCAAGAAGAAAAATTGTTAATAAAAAAATTGAGTGTTCGAGTAAAAAATGTTAATCAATTACCTGGCCACAGGTTCCCTCAGCAGTGTGATATAGAAATAACGTCGATGCACTGCAGAGCCTTCGTGCCTGTCCAGTTCTCCGCCCACACATGCTGTCAGCTCCGTGAAATCCGCGTGAAGACCGCATCTGCAAGAAAATTTTATGTTATGATATATGATGGAAGTAGATATTAGATCATGTTGCTAAAGCAATTAAAGTTAAAGGTACGTGTATCGGACCGACCGAGGCCGCGCTAGGGGTGCTATAAAGGGATCCGAGATCTCGGATTCAGTACGCAATTCTTAGTGACTGCACCGGGCACGGACCGTTGTCATTGTAATAACCAGTATTGCTATAATAAATTCACCAGACTTTTGCCTTTGTCATATAGGCAAACTCGTTATCATTTGTTAATTGTATTGTGTTGAAAATTATTGTCAAATTCAAGCTTATTATATTCCCTTTCATTAATTAGTTTTATTAATATATTTGCCTTCTAATATCGCGGTTTAAATAATTAATTAATATATTCTTTATCTTATTATATTATGTTTCCTTCTCATGTCCAGTCCCAACGGATATGTCGGAGGGCAGGTGTCAGTGGAACGCTGGCGCCATCTATCGGCGTGGGACAGAGTCAATGGTGGCGGTCCGGCGGGAGTCTCTCGGTAGTTGTCGAGTGGCGCTCGATCGGAGTGGTCAACTGTTGGAATTGGCGCGTTCCTAGCTATTATTGTTAATGAGTAGTTAAGTGATTGAACATTATAATCCGAGTGTTTGATTGCACCAAGATTACCCACAAACGCCCACAGAATAAGAAATTAAATAATGGATCCCATTAATGACGATGTCGGCGGAAAACACTACGCCCCTGAGCTTTATGCCCTCCTTCTCTCTTATTCTCATATATTCATGGCAATTTAACGATCCTATAAAATTCAAATATTTTGGCAGTCTTATGATCATTGTACTCGTCGTCAAGTTTTTTTTTATGGCAGGTTTCTTTAATTCTAAAGATCCTCCAGTATGGTGGCCGGAGACTTTCTTTGCTACGTTTGTTTATGACTATTTTAATATTGGCAAGCCGTTGCTTTTTTATTTTACATTTTATTTGTATTTACTTTCTATTTTAATCTACGTTTTATTACCAGTTAATTAATTCCTATCTATGCTTATTATCTTATTTTATTTTGTCGTTTGGTCGGCAGCGTTTAATATAAGTTGACAATAATATGTAAAGGTTTTTTTATGGCAGGTTAAGGAACATCGGTAATCAATTCCTAATCACGCTCATCTAAAGACATAAACAGGATATTGGTCATTCTCATTGTCTAAGGCATGCTCAGCTACAGCATCTAAAGCCTTCTCCCCCATATCCCACATGTCTGTCATTTTTAATCACCAATAACCCAAGACTGCACTTTTCCTTTAGGACCTTTCTCCTTCGTTTTCTTCATAGGCATCATCACTGGCTGAATGACGTGGATCTTGGTAAGTTTCTGCTTCGTTTTCTTCATTTATTTCTTCTTTTCATTGTTTCCTATGAATTTAATGATGCTGTCTTTACCTCCGCTACACTTATGGCAAAACCATAGAGGTCTCCTGCCCTAAAGTGTTGCTAGGTCACCGGGAACTTCTCTTCTCAAGAAAAACTCATAATCAAATCGACAATCAAAACCAGATTGAGGCACCACATAATATCAATATGGCATCGGTTGATTTAGTCAGTTCAACTGTGAAATCTTTTTACGCTTTCAAAGCCACGATATGGTTTCATTATTTCACTCCTGTATATTTATAGGTATTTAATTAATCTCTAAGAAGTATTATGAGCAAACACACGAAACTTGTTCAATGAAAAAGAACCAGTTCACGTGTGAACGCGACTTATTGGAGCATGAAGCAGATAGTTTGGCACCACGACACATACTCGTTTATTGTTCGGCGAGCAGCTCACAAAAGGACCATATGGATGGAATGTGTGTCAACAACGATCATAATTTTAGCTCATCCCAACGCTTCACGTCCTTGTTTTATATCAAGATATTTATTTATTTCTAGATAATGTTCGATGACTAATGAATCGGTATAAACTGTGCTATAATAATCATCACCTTCCAAATTATACGTTTAGTCGCAAAACGAAACGCCTGAAATAAGTCAAAAAAAGATCGCTCATTTTAACTAACGGTTATCAAAAGTAATTCAGCAGTTTTATAGATATAATGTAAGTTAGTAAGTAAATGTTTAGTTAAACAAGTGCGAACAAATAAGAACACTTAATTCAATGAGTTTGTTTCCCTTCCACAACTAAACCCAAGATGAGAAGCTAAATCTTTGAATCGTAGTGAAAATCTAATACCTCCCTTTGTATATTTTAACGACAACTATACATCTGTTCATGTATTCATGTATGTTTATATATATATTGGCCTAAACTAATATTATAAAGAGAAAACATTTGTGTTTTATATGTATTTTAATAACGTATTCACACAAAAACTACTGGACCGATTTGAAAAACTTCTTCACCATTAGAAAGCTGCATATTTACTGAGCTTCATAGACTATAATACTTTCTCAAAAAAAATAGGGATCCCTAATAAAAATACATTAATGTGAGCCAAGGTGTGAAGAAATTGGCCACATAAAATCTTTCATTGCGTGCGCTATAACTACTACTTAGAGAGGAAACATTTGTGTATTTGTTTGTATGTTTGTAACGTTTTCACAGAAAATCTACTAAACTGATATCAAAAATTATTTCATCATTAGAAAGCTGCATTTTTACTGAACAACATAGGCTTTCTTACTTTCTCAAAAGAAACAGGGATCCCTAAGAAAAATGCAATAATAAACCCAAGGTGTGAACCAAAAAATTTGTCTTCGTGTTCGCTGGGAAAACTATTGATGATAGAACAAAAAAATGTTCTACAATATTATAGAATGTATTAATATCTACAAAATCCAAGATACCATATGTCCAACTACTGTAGTTATGCCACTATAACTACTTTTTTGCATTTAAAAGGTTGAGTAAAAGTGCCGACAATAATCAAACCATATTATTCATATCTCTGTATTAAACCTTATCTTATTTACTTTATTGAAGACCGTTTCAATACTTGTAAAATACTAGTTAAATTATTGAAATCGGACATTCCTTTCAAAAGATATTACGAATTTAAAAATATCAATCTAAAGAAAATTAGGTATTCCGAGTCGAACTCCCGAGTATCAAATATTGTATATAGGGAAGTTCTGAGACAATAAAGTATTACAAATAAATCTTCCTTTCTAATGATATCTGTGGAACACTGGCGCCATCTATCGCTGTGGACAGAGTCAATGGTGGCAGTCCGGCGGGAGTCTATCGGCAGTTGTCGAGTGACGCTCGGCCGGAGCAGTCTACTGTTGGAACTGTCGCGTTCCTTGCTATTAGTGTTAATAACTTTGTGTAAATTGATATCGGGAACATTAAGTGGTTGAACATTAATACTCGAGTTAATTAATAAAGTGTTTGATTGCACCAAAATTACCCACGAACGCCCACAGAATAAGAAATTAAATAATGGATGCTTGCTTTATGCTTCTCCGTTCTCTCTTATTATCCGACATATATAAGAAACTTTTTTCTCTTGGTTATCGATAAACTTGAAAACTACTGGAACGATCGGCATGAGACCATGACCATTCGACGCGGAATTAATTGTAGAAGGTTTTAGGCTATTCATTTTTTGAATTCCATCAACCCTTTACCATTTTTTTTCAAATTTATGTCGATAGTCATTTATAATATAAAAATGAATCGCAAAATGTATTGGTAAGCGCATAACTTAACAACGCCTGGGTAAATTCTGACAATTCTTTTTTTTTTAATGTATGGTTTTTATGTAGGATGGTTTTTACGGCGAGAAAAGTTCGAATAATTGGAGGGGAAAGCCCTAAAAACAGCCCGTTTCCGTTTGCCATACATACGTTTTCTATTCTAATAAAAAAAATTAATTCGACCTTTATTGGTATTCGATAAAGTACATAATAAATTACAAGCACTTTATTATGGCTGCTGGAAGTTCAAAATCAATGGAATAGTCATAAAAATATAAGAGCTAAAGATATTTAGTACTGCTGTAATTACATTTCGAAAATCATTCGCAAAACTGTAATCTGCCACATTGCAAATCATTTTGACAGAATGAAGTCTGTCAGGTCTGCTAGTACCATATCTCTGTAATATAGGTATTAGTTACTAGTTTTTAACTGCCTCATTGGCAAGCATGTTCGACTACAGACATGAGGTCCTGGGTTCGAGTCCCAGGTCAATTCAAAATTCAATATTGAGTTTTCTATTAAGATTTTCCCAATATTTGCCCGAAGTTGGGAAGTCGGCGGTGTGATCCACCCTCGTGCCTCGCAGGGCACATTAAGCCATCGGTCCTGCGCCTGATCTCTCTCCGGTCGTGTCGGATTCCCGTTACATCGGACTGTGAGTATGACTCCTCGGAGTGAGGAGGCCTGTACCCAGCAGTGGGACGTTAATGGGCTGTGTTGGGGAGGGATTCTGGTTCAGACGAATCCTTCCGGGTTCAGTGGACTGTATTGGATCAGGTGCTTTGATCTTGCGGGTTCGGTGTTCAGTTCTTGAGCGCTTCGATCTTCAGGTCTTGCAGTTTCGGATATTCAGTTCTTCGTTGCTTGAGGGTTCGGGTCTTCGGTTCTTCAGGGTTCAGATCTTAAGAGCTTCGGTCTTCAGTTCTTCGTGGCTTGGGTCTTCAAGGTTTGGTGGTTCGGTCGTTCAGTTCTTGCGGTTTCGGATGTTCAGTTGTTCGTGGTTCGGTTCGCAGAGTTCTGGTTCGATGGTCACAAGTCGCGCTTAGTACTGAGATCTACTCCGCTCGGGAGTCTAAGGCGAAATCATGGGAGTGCCTTTTTATACAAATCTCCCACCCGATAACCACATGCGGTCGGGCGAGCGGGAGAAAGGGCAATCGCGGGTGCTGAGGTAGGTGCGGGAGGGGGGGTCGCCGGCGGTTGACCAATCAGAATTAGTCACCGCCGGCGACTTGCTAGGCTCGCTGCTCCCGTCCGCAACAGGCTGCTACTTACTTTTTTACTTACTAGTAGTATTTGTTGTAAACTAAAACCTGTGTATTGGTTAATAATGGACGTAATTAAAAACTAAGTGAAATACAATTTTTCCACCTTTTACAGTGTACAGACAACAATTTTAACTCTGTGAAGTATATTTGGCATGGGATTAGCAATATACGCTTAACTGCATCGGATAATCGGCATCGTGCACGCCTTGTTGGACGGTTAAATGTGTTATCGGCTTTAAATATTTGTAATAATCGATACTGTTTACAATAAAGGATTAATACCCGCCAGTTGGCAGAGTTAACTGAACTTATTGCAGTGAAAGCTCTAAAGCCCGTCTATCAGTGTTGCCCTTCCCATTTCAGACATAGATTTAACTGCCGTAACAAAATATGCGTAGAGATAACACCAGACAACAAAAAAAACAAAAATAAATCAGTTACAAAGTGACCGTTACTAACGGTGTTTCGCGTCGAAGGTCTTTATGGTATTTTATAAACTCTCGAGTGTTTATTAGTGATTATTTGTGTCTTTGATTGTATAAATGATGTGAATAACAATAAAAACCATGGAGGTAAGTTTTAATTTTTAAGATATGAGCCTATAAATACAAAACAGACTTTTTTCACTATCTCAAAGTTTAGCGCAACATGACGCTACACCAGAGTCTTAATTTAATAATCCAAAAATAACATTATATAGTTTATCTATTAGCAACCATAAAAATCGTAACATTTGATAGTATTTCATGAGCATTTAAGTCCTAAGAGCCACTTTAGCGTCATTTGACCCGCGGAGCAACCGATGCAATAACGTCCGTGCGGGTCAGGGCAGGCGACGGTTATTTCCGTGCGGACAATCTAATGGTTATAGTTTCTACACAGCATCGTAAAGGAACAAAAATATCGCTAACTACAGACGAAGTAACACGAGTTCGCTAGTAATAATATTGTCCAAAAAATAGATGTAGAAAAAGCAGTTCGAATTAATTCAGGAATTTACATTAAAAATTCCGTAGAATTATCTCTACAGTGATTTTAAATTTAATACGATTGCTCTTTTTGTGTAGCGTTTCAATGTTATTGTTTCTAGTCGCAAATGCAAATCTGGACGTTGACATATTGCCGATAGACGAGATCGATGATAGCGAAATAGTGTAGGAGCTGACGTTTATTCTCCTATATTGTTTCTCATCTTCTTTCTCTTGTGTGCTGTTCGATCCTAAAGCTCCCGTATATCTGACTGAACGCATTGAGGTCCTTAACCAGTCACCAATCCCATTCTAGCCAGTCGTCTGTGACTCTCGTCGTCGTCGCTTCAACCGATGGACGTCCACTGCTGGACATAGGTCTCACGTAATGACGTCTACAAGACTCTATCTTGCGCCGCCTGGCTCCAGCACCTTCGGCTCCCAACGTCCATCGGTTTGTCGGATTATATGCCTCGCCCATTGCTACATCAGGTTCGCGATTCGTAGGACTATGTTGGTGACTCTGGTTCTGCTAGGGATCTCCTCATTTCTGATTCGAAAACGTAGAACCCCGATCATAGCTATGGATATAACCGAGCATGGATATATAATGATATAAAGTATGCCAAATCTCATAAATTATTTAGGAAGATGGTGAAAGGCTTCCTTTCCAAATAAGATAATTATGAAATATGACCACTTTGCTCTCCAAGTGGCTCTTCATTCGACATTGCCGGAATAAGCTTTCTCTCTTGTAAAAGTAAGAAGGAAGCCCATTAACGTCCCACTGCTGGTCTTGGGTCTCCTACTCATATGAGAGAGGGTTTTGGCAGGCATAGTACACAAGTGCACTGTCTATTCCTTTACTCTCATAGTCCGATGTGACGGTAATCCGACACGACTGGCGAGAGTTCGGGTGCAGGATCGACGGCTTAACGTGCTCTCCGAGGCACGGGGTGGTTTACACCTTTTACACCAAATTTAACATCAATATCAAAACATCATATTAGATTATAATATTTAAATTAAAGCAATTCGTATACTCCGACGCGTTTCTATCGTCTAAGTGGTCTTGCAAATTATATGATATTTCAATCAGTGTTGTTTTAACAAAGACATCTCTAAAACATCTCGCCGTCGTCATCGTCGTCGCTTCAATCGATGGACGTTCCCTGCTGGACAAAGGTCTCACGTAATGACGTCCACAAGGCCCGACCTTGCGCCGCCTGGCTCCAGCGGCTACCGGCGAGCCCCTTTATATCATTGGTCCTTGTCGGGGTCTGCCTACACTGCGCCGTCCGGTGCGGGGTCGCAACTCCAGCACCTTTGGCCCCCAACGTATATCCGTCCTTCGGACTGTGTGCTCCGCCCATTACCACTTCAGGTTCGCGATTCGTAGGTAGTAGTAGGTTTTACTACGGATCTCTTCATTTCTGATTCGATTACGAAGAGAAACTCTGAGCATAGCTCTCTCCATCACACGCTGAGTGACTCTGAGCTTCCGCATGAGGCCCATAGTCGCTGACTAAAACATCTACTGAGAGCTGATTATTGAAACATATACAGTTACCCTAAATTTTATACAGCCTCTTAAAATTTATAACAAGTTTATTTTTATTTCTTAAGTAATCTGAGGTACATTCATTCTTTTTATTAAAAGAGTCTATTAATTAATGTAATTAATTAACGAGAGATTTTAGAAGGAATGTATTAGAGACTGTATTACAAGAATATGACGTTTAAAACGTTTTATTAGCATCACTTACGCTCCATCATCTTAGTACAGCAAAACGATAGTTTCATAAAAAATCAATTACTTTACTAAAAAAAAACCACAAAATTAAAAACAGGTTATTAAAACACTCAGCTAGCGGCGGGCGCGCGGGTAGCTAGAGGTCGTTGACCCGGCCTAAGAGGTCAGCCGTTCGAAATTTTTGCATACGTATCAAAAATATATATTTTTTTTATCTGAATCGATCTTTCGTCCCACCATCAAAGGTGTCATTAGTACTATCGTTTGTCTTCGTTTTCGGAGACTGTCTCCTCACACATAACACCTAAAGATCTAACTAGCAAACAGTTGATACTATATGAAATAACTTATATTAAAAAAATTTTGATATCAAAGTTAGACATAGCGAAATTGAATCTACCTAGTTATATTGTGTTACAGTTTAATTATACTTTTTTTGTTATATAAGTGCCATTAGTCGACGTAAAAACAAACTCCTTTATTCATTACCCGCATGATTGGCATAGGTTACGTCAAGCCAATGAATAGATAGAAAAAATAACTTTGTATTCAACAGAAACGACGCCACGACATTAGCTGAGAACTGACAGGAGATAAATCACGCTCTATCATACTAAGATGACGTTGGATAAAGTGATAATTGATCTGATGGAAATCTATAAAGTAAATGACGGTCGCTGCTAATGATATAAATACATTAACAAAATATACAATGACCTACTGCAATCCTATAAGTGTATGTCATTATTAAATCGTAGAAAATTAATTGACCTTTGTTTTTTTGCATAAAATTGTTAATGGGGACATTGACAACCAGAATTTGTTAAAAAGGGTAAGACTGGCTGTACCAAAATTTAATGCAAGACCCCATAAAAAGAAAAAAGAAACATTTAGACCACGACTTTCCAAAACCAACATACTCGTAGAAGTAAATGCTACACTAAATAGAGTATTGGTTAACTATAATGAAATATTTAAAAAAGCAAAAATAGACATCTTTGGCGACTCCTCCACATCGTTCAAACATAAACTAAAAACAGTTTTATACATACATACATACATAGCATCACGCCTCATTCCCATAGGGGTAGGCAGAGACAACATCCTTCCACTTGCCACGATCCTTGCATATCTCCTTCGCTTCTTTCATTCTCATTAAACCTTTCATACAAGTTCGTCGGTTTAGAGTACTCTTGACCTGGCC
>JACTOM010000907.1:3188064-3214306 GCA_015832385.1 Elymnias hypermnestra
TTTTTTCTTTCTTTCGCACCACTTTTTTTGGTATTTTTTTTTTATCAAAATAGTATTAGTAAGTTTTTAGATTTAATAATATTTTAGTTTTATTGCATAATATAATATAATTGTAGACGTAACATATTTGTATTGCATGCCAAGTTAGCCTGTAAGTGGGATATACAATGTATAACTTTAGTATATAAATAATAAAATTTTGCATAAGTATAAACATTGTATATAACGTTGGCTTCCTAATAAATAAATAAATATCACACACATTACGCATAGGATACGAACACGATTTTGGAAAACTAACACATTACAGACACACGTAGACGCACACGATTTAGGAAGATTCGCACGTTACAAATGCACTTATACCTTACACGTTTTTGGTAAACTCACACATTACACACTCACGATTTTGGAAGACTCACACATTACACACACACGATTTTGGAAAACTAACACATTATAGACACACGTACACGCACACGATTTAGGAAGATTCGCACGTGAGACATACACTTACACCCAACACGTTTTTGGTAAACTCACATATTACACACTCACGATTTTGGAAGACTCACATATTACACTCACACGATTTTGGAAAACTAACACATTACAGACATGCGTACACGCACACGATTTAGGAAGATTCGCACGTTACACATACATTTACACCCTACACGTTTTTGGTCAACCCACACATTACACACACACGATTTTGGAAAACTAACACATTACAGACACGCGTACACGCACACTATTTAGGAAGATTCGCACGTTACACATATACTTATACCCTACACGTTTTAGGCAGACTTGCACATTACCCACGCACCAGTCTAGAAGAATTACACATTACGTAACAAGTACACTCCCACGTTTTTGGTGAACTCCCACATTATACAACAAGTACACCCACACGTATTTAAAACCGTAAACTCACACATTACACACATACGCATATCCACACGGTTTTGGAAGACTCATACATTACAGATGCACGTAAACGCACACGATTTAGGAAGGTTCGCACATTACACGTACACGACACATTTTTGGAAGATCCACACATCAGATCCATAAGCACATCCTATATCTTTAAAGTTTCACACGCCATACATCACGGCACCCTTTTTTTCAAAAATGTATACATCACACACACACACCCACACTCTTCCAGGCAAATATTTTAAAAGACTCAAACAATACAAACACTTTTCTTGAACCATCACATATTAAACATACACAAGTACGCTTTTTCAATGACAAACTTATTATAAAACCAAGAAACCTGACGATAGAATTGAAAACGTAAACTAATCTAAGCTTAACATGATGAAAGGTTCATCATATAAACCCAATAACATCCCACTGCTGGGCACAGGCCTCCTCATTCATAGAAGAGGGTTTTAGAGCGTAGACCACGCTACTACTACTCGGATTGGCAGACTAGGAAAGGTTATTTGTTAATAAAATCTTCTAATGATTAAGTTTCAGGTTATATCCTCACTGTT
This sequence comes from Elymnias hypermnestra, assembly GCA_015832385.1. Lineage (NCBI taxonomy): Eukaryota > Metazoa > Arthropoda > Insecta > Lepidoptera > Nymphalidae > Elymnias > Elymnias hypermnestra. Next base: position 3,189,576 of record JACTOM010000907.1, read on the forward strand.
AACGGTATATGTCTATCGCAAACTAAGCTCTGAGTAGAGAGAGGGGGATGTGTCTGTCCGCAATTAGGGCTAGCGCTGTTAGCGCTGCGTTAGAGTGAGAGGGGAGAAGCCTGCCCACCGCTGTCGTATCCTTGAGAGAAAGAGAGCCCTGACGTTATCATTTCAAAAAAATAAAAAAGCTAAAAGGACGTATCTATTCTTCTGTTAACAATGTAGTCCCGGATATGATCATTCACTTGTCATGTAATAGAACAGTTTTATATATTGTTTATGACTCGGATGTGTTACAGCGGATAATGTGATTAAAATTTGATATTTAAATATCACCGAGCATTGTCTTGATTCAGTGAATATATTACGATATGAGATTAACGATACAAGACGTAAGGTAGTATGTACTCCGTTTTGTCTTTAATGTTTTATATTTTCTACTTACTTTTATTGCTGATAGGTTAGCGGTTGACGGTAATCTCACCTGTTGGTAAGTGATGATACAGTCTAAGATGAAAGCGTAATAATCTGGTAAGAGTCAATTTACCTCTTATGGTTTCTTCTCAGCATCATACCGGAACACAAGTCTCTTGATTGATGGTACGTCTTTGCTGGTAGGGTGGTAACTAGCCACGACCAAAGCCATCCACTAGTACATTGTGAGACAATTCAGCAAATTCAATGTCCTAACTTGAATCTAGAGCCACTGCTAACGAAAGCATAATCAAAATCAAAATAAACTTTCTTCGAGTAGGCTCTAAAACCACATTTGAATCGTCAGTAGTCGATCCGTTGGTAACCAGTTCGGAAAGTTGATTTCGCTGAGAAGAAACCGGCAAGAATCTCAGTGGTTACTCCTTTAAATGCAGTTTTGTAGGTTACAATGTGTAATATTTAGTCTTTAAATAATCTTCTACATTATAATATGCTTTTCGTAAAAGGACGTTTTCTTGTCGGGAAATCCTCATGGATACCCGCAACGCCACGGGGGAAAGGTGTTGCAGGTTATGGCGGACTTTTACCGGCTAAAACCTGACGATGCTCCTCCCTCCTTTCTTTGGCGAAAGCACGGGATCGGAATACATCCATACTCTGGTCGACGATATGCCAACAGAGCTCCTCTCTTTGTATTCCTCCCATTATGGTGGCATGCCACCTGTCCTCCCTCGGAATCCCTCTAAAGGGGCAATAGGTCCCGCACCCATAGCCCAAAGGCTACCCCTAGGGGGGCAAACGACGATCGTGCACTAACCGTCTCCGCCCAACCCTCCGTCGCCGTATGGCTGGAGCGTCTCTGTTCATCACCTGCTGAGACATCACATCCTCACAAAAGGAGAAACATTGTTCACCCTAAAATAACCTATAATTTCTTGTGTTAAAATTAATTGTTCATGTGGTATATAAAATATTTGTATCCCCCGATCCTGTCTACTGTTCGTGTAACCAAAGGTTTTCTTGAAGATCGTTTTAATTGATAAGACCGCCTTATTTATAAGACCTAGAGTAGTTTCTTAATGCAGTATATTGTTCTAACATGTATTTCTCTTGTGCGCAATAAAATTTAATGAAAACCATTCACATTAATCATAATAGACGTATCATTTATTGAATCTCGAAAATTAACAAAACGACGACAGAGTAAGTTTAAGACCTTTCTTTTGTTACACAGAGTACTATTATTATTTTATTTTAATCATGAATAAAGATTAAATAAATTGCACACGATACGAAATTGTGACGATCACTAGCTCTTAAGGATAACATTTTAAATACGATCGTTTTAATGTTACTTGGACGGTCTAATGTCGTAAATCGGATATGCATATATTAAAAACAGCCATTTGAAATAGGAGGAATTCAAGACGAGTTTCGACCGGAGCGGTGCGAGATGATAAATGGACGTATTTAGCATGAGTTTTCCATAAATATGCAACAATCATATTTCCTTATTGGAATCATCCGAGAGGTTTGCCTTCAGACTGCCTGGCGGCGTTACGTGGGCGGGTTCACGGCCTTGTGTTTAAAAGACAAGAGTTTATTAGATTCTGGTTTAAATGTCTCAATAAATTTCTTCAATAGGCTTAGATGGTTTGGGCACGTAGAGACAATGAATAAAAGTGAACGGGAAAGTTGGAAGGGGATGACCAAGGCGAACATTCCTGGTCAGGTCAAGAGTACTCTAAACCGATGAACTTGAATGAAAGGTTTAATGAGCATGAAAGAAGCGAAGGAGATATGCGAGGATCGTGGCAAGTGGAAGGATGTTGTCTCTGCCTACCCCTATGGGAATTAGGCGTGATGCTATGTATACTTCTATAATCACAGATCATCACGCGAAGATAGCGTCCATTAAACTTGATATATATATTTCGATAATTTAATTAATGATGCAAAACTTCTCTGTAAACGATATTTTTTGTGAAACACTCTTTCATCGTTTGCTATATTCTTTTTGTGTTGTGCTTAATCAGGAGAAAGCCAATATGAAGGAAAAACTTAACAAAGTTATGTAGAACATCAGAATTTTTATGTGAACTTGACAACTATAGTAACTTTTGTAATTTTTATGTGAACTTGACAACTATAGTAACCTCCTTAGTGCTTTGGCAATATAAACTTTTCTAATGTAACTTCTATAATGATTTTGACACTATTAACTTTTGTAATGTAACCTCCTTCGTGATTTTGACAATATAAATTTTTGTAATGTAACCTCCTTAGTGATTTTGACAATATAAACTTTTCTAATGTAACTTCTATAGTGCTTTTGACACTATTAACTTTTGTAATGTAACCTCCTTAGTGATTTTGACAATATAAACTTTTCTAATGTAACCTCTTTAGTGATTTTGACAATATAAACTTATCTAATGTAACCTTCTTACTGCTTTTGACAATATAAACTTTTCTAAAGTAGCCTCCTTAGTGCTTATGACAATTTAAACTTTTGTAATGTAACCTCCTTAGTGCTTTTGACAATATAAACTTTTGTAATGTGACCTCCTTAGTGCTTTTGACTATATAAACTTTTCTAATGTAACCTCTTTAGTGATTTTGACAACATAAACTTTTGTAATGTAACCTCCTTAGTGCTTTTGACAATATAAACTTTTCTAATGTAACTTCTATAGTACTTTGGACAATATAAAGTTTTTAATGTGACCTCCATATTGCTTTGGCTATATAAACTATTCTAATGTAACCATCCTAGTGCTTTTGACAAAATAAACTTTTGTAATGTAACGTCCTTAGTGCTTTTGACAATATAACCTTTTCTAATGTAACTTCCATAGTGCTTTTGACAATATAAATCTTTCTAATGTAACCTTCTTAGTGCTTTGACAATATAAACTTTTAGTTATGTAGCCTCCTTAGTGCTTTTGACAATATAAACTTTTCTAATGTAACCTCTTTAGTGCTTTTGACAATTTTAACTTTTCTAAAATATTAGCGTTCTGCACTCCTTCTTACATATTTTATCTTGTCGTTTCCACTGTTATCTAAGTCCATAAGTATATTATAATATATCATTATTAATATTTATTCATAGCAAATAGAGGATTTGCAAACGTATAAAGTCGTTGTTGATTAAACAAACGGAATAATACATCCCTCTTAAGTTGTAAATGTTCTGAGGAATGTCTCCGGGCTATTTATTTGTCTTCTGATCCCGGGGATTATAAATAAGAACCGGGAAGAGGTCGCCACATCAAGCGGAAGTGGGGTGGACATCTCGACACACAACTAAATAGGAAACGTGAAATTTAAATAAAATTTGCTTCAATGTACATAGAAATATTATTAACTAACAACTTGTCCCGTCTTGTTACGGATAGTAGAGTATATTAAGTATAAACTATATGCGTTGAATATTTAGACTTAATTCGAATATCATAATTACGTCCACACAAATTGAAACATAATATTTTAATGCATTTCATAAAACAGATATAAAAATAAACACTATATAGTATATACTACTGTTCGTTTGCGTGAAGAATGCAGTGAGTCATCATTGTTCGCCGGCCTAGCTCCGGCCCTTAAACAATCTTTTCAAATTACAATGCCTTCAATTGGTCATGAACTGATGACTCAAGGCATTCTTAACGCAAACAAACTGTAGCTGCTACTTCCTCTTTCTGATCTATGAACAGAAGATATACTATAAAACACAACAAATTGGAATAAAGAAACTCAAGACTCTAATAATATCAATGACGTTATGTTGAATACTAAAGTATTTCTTAGTATACAACAATAAATAACATCTACATGATTATGATCGTCTACTATAGAAAAAGCGGGCAATTGAGAGGGCGTTTTTAGTGAATTATATTATTTCGCGCGTTAACAGTATTTTGCCAATATCACCTAATTTAAAATATGTATGTCGGAGGGCAGGTGCCTGTGGAACGCTGGCGCCGTCTATCGGCGTGGGACAGAGTCAATAGTGGCAGTCCGGTGGGAGTCTCTCAGCAGATGTCGAGTAGCGCTCGACCGGACCGGTCTACTGTTGGAACTATCGCGTTCCTAGCTATTATTCTTAATGATTTTGTGTAAATTGGTATCGGGAACATTAAGTGATTGAACAATATAATACGAGTTAATTAATAAAGTCTTTAATTGCACCAACATTACTCATGAACGCCCACAGTATAAGAAATTAAATTATAGATCCCATTAATGACGATGTCGCCAGAGAATTCTACGTCCCTATGCTTTACGCTTCCTTCTCTCTTATTCTCCCACATATATATAGCGTTAAATGTAAAAATAATGCGTGTTAAATGCTTAAAACAAGTAGTAGCATATTCTAGTCCTTCACTCAGAGGAGAGAGGGTCTTTATAGCACAGACCCACTACGCTGCTCTATTGCTAGTTGGCAGGCATAGTACATAAGTGCAGTCTACTTTTCAATCTGTGAGTTAGACCAGACGCAAGACCGACGGCTTAACGTATTCTCCGAAACGCGGAGGTGAAGCACATCGACAACTATACAACAGAAGGCAAATATTAGGGATATCAAAAGACTCAATATCGATTATTGAAACCCAACCCGGCATCTTAACCCAGGATCTTAGCCAATCATACCAATGAGGCAGTTAAATATAATAGTAATCCAAACAAATAAGCCAATGCTGTACAACAAAACGAACGAATTTCGCATAATGGTTGTACAAGTTTTATCAATTTTGGCACTCGCACAGAATTTCCTACACTTTGAAACAGTCATAAAGCTTTGGCTAGTGCCGCGTTAAATTCCTTTTTTTCATTTACAGGTCATTGTTTAGACTAGTATTTGAATAAACCTTGGATGTGAATGAATTGTTATAATTTGAATAGACCAAATTGAAATAATATTGTAATAATGGTCACATAAAAAGAATACCTAAACTGAGTTTGTTGTGAATTCTTATCAGAACAGGACACGAAGGAAACCCGTTACTAAAAATCTTTGAGTATTTTTTTAATATCATCGTGTAACCATTATATATACAGTATCTAGTTTTCACGTGTTATATTAAATAACACATAGGTTACGATAAAAGACGGTAGTATATAGGATATAATGAAGGCACGAGAAGAGATAGAATCGGATAAAGGTGTTACTGATTTTTCCAATTTATATAAAGCTTTTGATTGTGTAGATCATAGCACTATTATACTTAAACTTAATCACAATGGTGAGAAGGATGGGATACTAAATATGTTGAGCAATTATCTTAGAAATCGAGTTGAAAAGGTGTTAGTAAATGGTGTAGAGTCGTCAGGATCACCTGTAAAACTGGGTGTTCCACAAGGATCAAAACTTGATCCTTTTTTGTTCTTAATATATATAAATGATTTAATATACCATTTGAAAGACAAATGTGATTGCTGAAGATACTGTTTAAAGTAGATAGAATACTGAAAATTGTGATGATCTAAATAGTACCATTTAGCATGTCTCACGTTGGTTTACCGTTAATAATTTAATATCAAACTCGGCTGAGTGTGTTAAATTTACTTTCCCAAATGCCAACGTAGTTTGTAAAAATACTTATAAATCTCATAGTACACTAAATAAAGTTAAGTCTAGTCATCAAAGGAATAACCTTAGACTCATAAAGCCCATATTAAGGAGTCTGGCAATAGACTGATTGTTGAAAAGGTTAACTAAAAACACATATAGCATAACTTTAGCTTATTGCCGTGATATTTTCCAGTTGTTAAGTAACAAGCTAGACAGTTATGATGTATGACTACAGAAACCATGAGCGTTATATTGCGAAGTAATTTTCTACCCCCGCATCGCAAATATTTATTATCGAAAAGGGTGGGAGCTTTGCTCGGCTGGCAACCCGCCATCGTGTTACTCCGTACATATTACACATGCCGTTTAAATTAAAATAAGGCTTTAGCTCTACGCATTAAGCTCAGAGTAAACAAAAAATAAGCCACAAAGGCCCAATAGAGACGGCAAGATTAATCTACCTTAATCTTTTAACGCTTGATTGCTTCAACGCGCTAATCTCGGTAACTAGTGGTCCGATTTGAAAATTATTTCATTATTTGATAGCCCATTTATCGAGGAAGGCTATCTTCTATATACCATCTCGCTAGGACCAAAAGAAGCGGTGCACCGATGAAAAATTCTTCGAATTCGGGATTTTTTTTTTCTTTTTGACATAACGTGGTGTCCTGCGAAAACGGTTAAAATTTCGCAAAAATCATGTATGACAAAATTGTTCTTCTTTAAATGTTCTGATATAAAGTTTTATACGGCATATATCTAGCTTTTAAGGTTAACTCACTATAATCGTTTCAATGGTAATCAAATTTGTTGTCTTATGTCTCGTAGATGACGTTGCGTAGACCTGTAAGTGGGGCTTCACTGATTTTAATGATCAATGATTTGTTAGATTCGTTTCCGACTGTATAGAAAACTATCGCAGAAACTCCTAATAAATTCGCATATATGTAAACGAAAATATAGAGCGCATTATTTTCATTTTTGATAACTTAGTGCTTGACTGTGATCTCACCATGATACAGTTTTAAGATGAGAAATGAGGAAATGCAATATCACACTGTATTTTCTACTTTTAATTAAGATTTCAGTCTAACGCTTACCTAGGCTTAATAATAAAAATATACATATCAAACTGTTAAAGATATGTCACGATAAGCTCCACAATAACACAACCCGTCAAACAGATTTGTAAAACATTGTTTTTTAAAGCTTTGGCATACCGCCAAACCTGCGATGTTCAATGTGTAAAATATTTTATTTTTATATCCGTCATTTCGCGGTGGCAGCGGACATTATCAAAGGTATTACGTAAAAATTTGATCAAACCATAAAATTCGAAACACGTTTTGTTAAATTAATTGTGTATTTTTTTAACACCGCCTCTAAATCTTCTCCTCCATCTAACATTAAAGCGAGAGATGTTCGACAAAGTAGCCACGGCCAATATGGCAGCGCTCATTGCTAGCATCAGTCGAATATTTGAAGAAGAAAAAAACAAATAAAAAGAAGAAGGTTCAGAGATCATTTGTCATGTAAATTATTTCTTTTGTTGATTCAGTTCTAATGGTTTTATAGATCAAGAACGGATTCCGGAAGAATCTATTGTATCAGCATGTGATTGTGTAAATGACTGAACAAATTTGTCATGCCGGTTTGGATCTCAGGACCTGATCTAATAAAGCGAGGACTCACACCATCAACAAGACCTTCAATTTACTTTTAAAAGATGTCAATACTTGAGTCAATTATCATTTGAAGTAATAGCAAAGCTTCTGCAAGACTATTATAAAAAGATAGAAAATATGCAAATGAAATGAGAAATGATTCATTGGGCCGGCAAAAAATACATTTCTCCGGGCGGTCTTCGATGCCAATTTACATGCTTGCACAAGCACAAATTTATTGGACAAAGACAAATCGTTGATGGCGCTGTCAAATTATTCAGAGTCAACGAAAAGTATTTGTGATGACTTATTAATAGCAAGTTACTCCATTTCCATTCTACTACATAATCAATCTTTAAACTATTTGTACAATTTTGTGGTATATGACTTGTTGTCATCAAACCTCGTTGGTGTGTGTTTAGTGAAAGTTGGAATATAAAGAAAACCATGGAGCACGTTTGCCTTCTTTTGGGGGACAATCGTCACCTTTAAGGAGATGCTGGGCGGTAGTGGACCTCTTCTGTAATCTCACTGAAGGAGGTCCATGAATGTGAGAGGAAAATTGAAGTGGAAGCTCTTTCCTACCACTAAGGGAGGCGGGATACAAGTCAATATTCACGCATGATTATGATTTCCAGAATATCAGAGGGGAATGCACCAATGATCCTTTGATTTCCCAATCAGAGATGAAGAGGATTCCAATGGATTTTGCTGAGTAAGTGGGTATTATGAGTCCCATCATCCCGACCCTACAGTCGCGGTGCAAATAAATTTCCCAGCCAGAAAAAAGGTAAATAAGACGCAGAGGAGGGATGCAGCTAAAGTATCCCGTCCCTCATAGTCGGAGGTAGCTGGATGGCAGAAGGCGTATTCCCTCATTATACCGTAGATCCTCATAGTCAGTGTCATCTAATTATCTCAAGGGTGATAAGGGATCCGTTGGGCTTTATTGGGTATTTAGGCGTACTTCAGTGAGTCCTCCACCCTCAATTGATAAAAGATATTGTCTTTTCCTTATTTGGTGCGCCAAGACGGAAAAAACCTGGATATTTGGGATCTTAAGAGGGATGGGGTTACGTCGTGATCATGATCCGTCTCTTTCTGCCGTGTTTCTCGTCGTCGATATTATTGTCTCTTTAGAAATGTCCTGCGTAACATGAACTGTATCCGAGAGCTAGGGTTTAAGAGTGATGTGGATTTGATCAGTTCAGCGCATGGGATTTCTCCTTCATGGTATTTTCCCGGAATAAGTTTTTGCAAGTCATCTCTGAATTTACGAGATTACCGATTCAGTACCGATTGATTGGTTCTTTATACATTCCATAGAATGTGTAGCATTTTTCTTCAGCACTACGTTTCGAACGCGTCATGACCCGTGTAACTACGAACCCATGTGCATGTTAAATAGCAAATACTCTAAAGTGTTTTGTTGTAATTATTTCCAGGAAGGTCTGACTGAATAAAAGCTCAAAAGACACACAAAGTCACAAATACGTACCTCGTGTAAGGTAACTTTATCCCTGTTAAAAAATTTACTTCAAAAACAGTCTCATAAGCGGACATTGCATATATAAAGTGCTGTATCGTGTTACGTCTGGTTAAGCAATGTTAACCGTATGTTGGCAAATATTACCCTCTATTCAGTGGTCGTGAGTGAACTGATACCCGATAAGGCCTTCCGTAGAGGATATTCGGCTAGTTTGGCAGAAAGCCATCGCGGATATTTAACCCGCGATTTCTTCGCTTTTCGCATCTTTACACGTCCATAACTCATATACTAACACTGGGTGTTCTCCGCGGTGTTATCCACATGATTGCCCTTTTTTCTAAAGCTTTTTTTAAGTCAGCAAGTCCTCGTGGATATATGCAACATCACGGGCGAAAGGGCGTTGCAAGTTAACTTCCACTTTTTAAAACCTGATGGTGCTCCAAGATCGTTTAGAGACAGAAAAGTTTCTACAGCGAATTGGCCGCAAGGAGCCACTCGCCATGAATGTGGTGGTATTGACTCAGGGCACCACATTTTGGCACAAGTGCAGCCTGGAAGTCGTCTTCTATGAGACGGCGGTCTCACTGAAGGAGGTCCACGAACGAAAAGGGAAAAAGCAGTTAATGCTCGCTCCCATTACCGAAGAAGCCGGAGTACCAGGCATTTGATTACAGACAGTTATAGATTTTGCCAAAAATCACACTCTTACTATAAGCCGTTGAGGAGTTCCATTGATCTTCATATTGAACTACGACTACCACTTGACCATACCGAAGTTACGGTAGGCGACTTAAATATCTGGATAGCTTATAGAAGATTCTGCCGAATATCGTTGATTTGCTCCTAAGAATTGAAGAGTTCCCTCACGTTGTCATGGATTCCATCATCGGAACCTTACCTTAATGCTCGCTCCCATTACCGAAGGAGCCGGCGTACCAGGCAAATTATATTTGGGCACGTCCCGCCTTCGTGAATTCTAAGTCATCCAGAATTTGAAAGAAGAAAGCACGAGCGATCTTCGGATGTCCCAATAATGGATGAAGAGGGTTCTACTGGGTTTTATTCCGAGTCCCAGTGTGAAAAAACAAGTTCAACTCTCGTTAGGGCAAATTTAGCAAGACAGTACGATAAAAACTGCCTCATTGGTCTAGTGGTTGGCATGTTCGACTACAGACATGAGGTCCTGGGTTCGAGCACGTTAAGCTGTCGGTCCTGCGCCTGATCTCTCTCCGATCGTGTCGGATTCCCGTCACATCGGACTATAAGAGTGAAGGAATAGAGAGTGCACTTGTGTACTAAGCCTGCCAATCCGCAGTGGAGCAGCGTGATGGGTCTATGCTCTAAAAACCCTCGCTCCCCGGAGTGAGGAAGCCTGTGCCCAGCAGTGGGACGTTAATGGGCTGCTACTTACTTACTTACGATAAAATCGAAATCGAGGATTGCACTCAATGACCACTACAGATAAATTAACTTGTTTAAGGATTATATTGGGAATTTAAAGCCACTCATACTCCAATAGCAGTCCGGTCAAATGCTGTACTCGAACAAATGAAACATTACGAGATACTAATATGATATTTGGCATTGCCTGTGTATTGCTGAGGGATCGGTTGGCATGACGCCACAAATCGCCCACAGATTTCGCCGTTCATTCACCGTAATCATATTTACCAGCTTTAAAAATAGATCACTTTCTTCGAGGTGAGAATGGTTGACACTCAAGAAACCATATAGCCTTTGTTAAAATTGGATATGACATTGTACAGAAGATTGTCAATAGTTGAAATGGTATTACTGTAAAAGTTACTTGCCTGTTACTAAACTACTGAGTTTCTTGCTGATGTCTTCTCGGTAGATTCAATTTATTCCTAACCGACAGGCTTGATGATTTAAAAGTGGCTGTGAAGTCGTTGTAAACAAAGTAAATTTGCATTTCCTTGACTTTTTTTTAGATGATATCGAAACCTAATAACATTTCAATGTCTTTGTCTCAAAATAGCACAATTGAGTGATGGATTTCCTTTAGAAAATTGTACGAAAGATCCGATTAGATATCTAATTAAGATAGAAATAAATAATTATTGTAATACTTGTTCGTGCCTCCGTAAGCTCCATGACGTGTCCTTTACCAACCCTATGTTTATTTTACATTATAAATATTTGAATGACCTCAAGATTTCTTTTGATAACACATTTTGATTAGTTGTGTGATTGATTGCCTTTGATTTTAAGTACATGCACAATTTATGTGTAAAGAAATAAATTTACAAAGGAATTATACTATTTTTCCGACTATAAATCATGTCTTAGGATTATACGCATCTATATATAAATAAAAATGTTAAATATAAAATTTGTCTCAATATATGTAAACAAACACATAAAACGCGTTTCTCATATGAGACAACACCTTTTAAACGAAATAACTTTATTTACATTAATATCGCCACACCGATATACCACCGCTTCACAAATAATTCACCTTTCAAATATTGCAATGCAGCAACAAACGTAAGGTCATTGGCATTTGATTACAGACAGTTATAGATTTTGCCAAAAATCACATTCTTACTATAAGCCGTTGAGGAGTTCCATTGATCTTCATATTTAACTACGACTAGCACTTGACCATACCGAAGTTACGGTAGGCAACTCAAATATCCTATACAAGATTCTGCCGAGTATCGTTGATTTTCTCCTAAGAATTGAAGAGTTCCGTCACTTTGTCATGGATTTCATCATCAGAACCTTACCAAACTATCACAAAACAATCCTTGAAGTATATCCTTTCTAATAAAAAAAGAATCATCAAAATCGGTTGGTGTGATCTTAAGTTATTTGTCCATTTGTCGCGCACATGCTTAATGCAAATTTAAGACTTAGCCGGTTTTGTCATGGATGCCATCATCAGAACTGGTTTAAAAAAATGGGATCCTATGACGAGCACCACCTTTCATTTTTAAAAAAAATCATCAAGATCCACCCTGTCGGGAGATATGAGGTAACAAACATAAAAAAAAATACAGACGAATTGATAACCTCCTTTTTTTGAAGTCGGTTAAAAATGGACCAGCTTTTCTCCACGGTGCTACTCAAGTCTTTCTAGTGGAAATACAGTGAAACCTATTCTAAGTGGGAGTCAATTTTCTACTGTTTTATGTTTTAGCATTAAAAACCTTTAGCAAGAGGAAGCCTATTCTTAATTAGCGTGTGCGTTACGACAAAATCGATTCCTTCTTCTACTTTTAATGGTACTTTCGTATCATATTTTGCATTAGTACTAGCAGATTCCAGCGGTGTTACCCGCGTAGTTTTCCATTCCGTTGGAAACCCATTATTAGAGCAAATACGTCGCTGAAAAATATGTATGACGAATCGACGACGAAAAATCAAAGTGTGAATCTCTCAGTTTCGCTTATATCCAGATCCCGTGGGAGTATGAGAAAATGCGTTATAAGTAAGAAACTATGTCATAAGAGTTATATGTATATCAAATTCGAATTCAAAATATCTTTATTATTTATGATGATAAGCCTCTTCACTCAAAATATGTACCAATTCGAATTAGCAGGCTACACATAAGTAAACTTGCCAGTTACTAAAACTGCCTCATTGGTCTAGTGGTTAGCATGTTCGACTACAGACATGAGGTCCTGGGTTCGAGTCCCGGGTCGGGCCAATTCAAAAATCAATATTGAGTTTTCTATTAAGATTTTCTCAATATTTGCCCGAAGTTGGGAAGTTGGCGGTGTGATCCACTCCCGTGCCTCGGAGAGCACGTTAAGCCGTCGGTCCTGCGCCTGATTTCTCTCCGGTCGTGTACTATGCCTGCCAATCCGCAATGGAGCAGCGTGGTGGGTCTATGCTCTACAAACCCTCGCTCCTCGGAGTGAGGAGGCCTGTGCCCAGTAGTGGGACGTTAATGGGCTGCTACTTACTTTTTACTTTACATAAGTAAACAGCAGCCCATTAAGGTCCCACTGCTGGTCACAGGCAGACTCATTAAGCCGCTCCACTGCGGGTTGAGGCATAGTATACAAGTACACTCTCTATTTCTTCACTCTCATAGTGGGATGTGACGGTAATCCGACACTCGCGAAGAGAGATCAGGCGCAGGACTGTATATGTTGAATTTCAAGTCAATCTAGTAAATATTTTTGGAGATTTTTATGGAATATGGAGACACTCGTTCTTATTTAGTGTCTAAGCTGTCGACTTTAAAAAGTAGTGTACTTTCTCAGGTTCTAAATTATCTGTGTACCAAATTTCATTCAAATCTGTTCAGTAAAAAGCGCGTCAGACAGAAATACTTTCGCATTTATAATATTAGTAAAGATTACAACAAACACATAAGTACAATCGTACTGTCGTCAATAGGTATATGAAAGTAAAATACAATAAATAAATACAGTAAATATAAAAATGACGGTGATATTCAAATCAAGCGAGCTCGTAGAATTCCTTCTCGTCTATATAAAAGACGAGCATCGGACAAGCAATATAAAATGCCTTACTAGTTCCTTGTGAAATATGCAGATTCTCCTTCAAAAAGAATTCTTTCCAACGACGCTTTCATTCAAAGGTTGAATTTATATCATCGCAATTTGTTATCATTTGCTCTATATAAAAGCTAGAAGAATTTATCTTGTAAAATAAAAGGAACCCGTGGGAATTTCAAATATCAAAAAAAAAATCAAAAATATCTTAATTCCAGAAGGCATATTACAGCACTTTTGAATCGTCAAATTATATATTTTTTTCCACACTCTGATTCTAATATACGTCTGATGATGGTACTCAAGAACGGCTTAAAATCTAAAGTTACGAGGGTTCCTTCGCGCCCTGGTCCGAGAAGAACCCACAACAAACTCAGTCGGGTATTTTTTTTTCCCATCATCATTACAATAACAAATTAGTTTACTATATTTTAATTAAAATTAGAGCAATTTGTTCACTCCCAAGCGTTTCTATCGTCTAGGTAATCTTGCAACTTATAATACGATTTTTCTATCAACTTTCTTTTAACAAAGACTTTGAATTTATTAATTGACATCTTTAGAACGTCTTGTGGGAGTTTATTATAGAATCGTTTATTATTTCTGACGATATACATGACTTATTATTTCGCGGCGGGGACCACTGAGGCAGCGGATGCACATCGACCCTTGTAGATCTTTTGTACACCCATCCTTTAATTTCCCCTAAATGTCCTCAAAAACCTATTCCAGAAGTTTGAGAGTAGGCTTTAGGCTGGAGCCGTTAAAGTCTTCTGGTTGCGGATAGGCCATTCGCAGCAAACTCATTCGTGTCCTAGCTAAGCCATTGCATTCGCACAGTAGGTGCCTTATCGTCTCCTCTTCCTCATTGCAGGTTTGGCAAGTAGAGTCTTCCGCAATGTCCATGGTTTTTAACATTTGGCCTTTGTACTGTAGTGGCCCATTGCAATTGCCAATGCATACCTTAGCTGTCTTCTATTTAAGTTTTTAAAACTTTGCGTGAAGCCTGGTTATACTGCGTCTGAGAACGTCTTGGAAGACCTTACGCCCCTATAATTGTGCCATTCTGCCAATTCTCTTTTGTGGCATTTATCACGCATTATTGCTATACAGGGTTCGGGACCTATGAACCCTCTGCTCGATCCAGCTTGAGCCAGCTCATCCGCTTGTTCGTTGCCCTTTATACCTTCATGACCTGGTACCCATGCAAGCCTTACCGTATTGTCTTGTCCAAGACAATTAAGGCTTTTCTCGCATTCTAGCACTAGGCCAGACCTGATTTTGCTTGTGTCAAGTGCTTTTAGTGCCGCCTGGCTATCGCTGAGATTGGCTATTTTCCTACCAACTACTTTGCGGTTCAGCATTTCTTTGACACAAGCATTTATGGAAAACATTTCTGCTTAAAAGACCGTAGTGTATTGTTCTAGGCTGTAGGTTTTACTCGGCCCTTTGGTTTATATGCCTGCACGGGTTCCTGATTTCATCCGTGGTCCATCAGTGTACCATGTCAGGCACCTCTTTCAGGTTCTAGTCCTGTTTTCCATTCCTCCCTTTGTTATTTTGTCACATCTCATTTCAAGTATCTTTTCTAGATCCCCATCCTCTTAAAACACACGTGTCTCGTTTTCAGTACCTGTGTCCTTACCTGTCCAGACATTTCCAGTCTGTGCATACATGACATACTATAATATAATTACATTTAATATCCTAAAGCCTAAACGCTTAATTGAGAGACTGCGTGTCGTCACAATACTCTGTAGTTAAGAGGTAAATTACCCGTTACCTTTTAGCAACATAACCAACGGGTGTTAGCCCTAAAAATTTCCTATTGTAGTTATATCTATCTCCAATTTCAGAGGCCTGTCTTAACCATTTTGTGTCATCAAATAAATTAAAGATATCTACTCCACTATTCAGAAACAATACAATGATATCAAGGCGGCAATCTACCAAAGAACAGCTGATTTATATTACGTGTCACATAACAATTTGTCCCTTTAACAAAGCAGAAAAGACGTCGTTTATCAGACCAAGACAAATTAGAAAATATCACTTCTTAAATCAAATGAATCAAAAATACTTTTATAGTTTTATTGTATCATTTTTTCTCGTCACAGATAATGGCCAAGACAAAAAGCCACGATGGCTTTGTAAAAGCCATGAGATGGTTTAGTAAAAGCCGTGATGTTCTAGTAAAAGCCATAACGGCGTAATAAAAGCCGTGACGACTTAGTAAAAGCCATGATGATCTGATGAAGGTAATGACGGCCTAGTAAAAGCCCTGACGGCCTAGTAAAACCATGATGGCCTAGTAAAAGCAGTGACGGACTAGTAAAAGCCCTGACGATCTAGTTAAAACCCTGACGCCCTAGTCAAACCATGATGGTATAGTAAATGCCACGATGGCCTAGTAAAAGGCATGATGCTCTAGTAAAAGCCATGATGGTCTAGTACAAGCCGTAATGGCCTAGTAAAAGCTTTGAAGGCCTAGCAAAAGACATAATGGGCTAGTAAAAGCCATAACAGCCTAATAAAAGCCGTGACGGACTAGTAAAAGCCCTAACGATCTAGTTAAAACCCTGACGGCCTAGTCAAACGATGATGGTATAGTAAATGCCACGATGGCCTAGTAAAAGGCATGATGGTCTAGTAAAAGCCATGATGGTCTAGTACAAGCCGTAATGGCCTAGTAAAAGCTTTGAAGGCCTAGCAAAAGCCATAACAGCCATAACAGCCTAATAAAAGCCGTGACGGACTAGTGAAAGCCCTGACGGCCTAGTCAAACCATGATGGCCTAGTAAATGCCATGATGGCCTAGTAAAAGCCGTAAACGCCTTGAAGGCTTAGTAAAAGACAGGATGGCCTAGTAAAAGCCATAACGGCCTAATAAAAGCTGTGACGGACTAGTAAAAGCCCTGACGGTCTAGTTAAAGCCCTGACGGCGTAGTCAATCCATGATGGTCTAGTAAAAGCGATGGTGATCTAGTTAGAGCCATGATGGCCTAGTAAAAGACATGATGGTCTAGTATAAGCTCTGACGATTTAGTAGTATAGACTGATGTAATGAAAGTACGTGAACTATAGAAGTAAGGATTTCTTCGGAACTTGTTTTAAATAAACCCACAACATTCTTAGCTAGACATCCTTTGTTACCATCGTTATAACATGACGTCAACGTACGTCGGATATTGATATTATATTCAAGACTTAACCGTTACATGAAGTTTTAACACCCTTTACACGTCCGTTTATTAGGTTTTTGGGCTCTTGCAGATGGATTTAGGCTAACTTTTGTCGGGACAATATCAGCGAGACCTATCGAAGTTTGCTTTTACTTAAAGTAACCGTTTCGTGTCCCACAAAAGAGTTTTTGTTTCGCTTCCCACATTGTGTTGTGTCGCGGAAACCGCAAAACTTTGTATTCAATTTCTTCTATAGTGCAAGATAAAACCGCTTCCAGCGCTTGCATTATGTAAACTACTGTACAGAAACTGGTGGCTATACTAAAACTTTAACGACAAGCTCCATTGGACTTGGTCTACAACGGGTTAAACTTGGACGAGTCTCAAACGATAGTTATGATACTAAACTATGTCTGCGAAATTTAGAAAGAAGAAAGAAAGCAAATATCTTTATTTATACATTATGCCACACATCACAATATATTTTAGTACATTTTATAATAACCTGCGATGTGTGGCATAACCTAGAAAATAGATCCAGCTCAGCATTTATCCCACACAGTCTGGAGACCATGTAGCGCTGATTTTCAGCTGGATCCCTTGCCCAGGTGCTCCTACAAAGCTACAGGACCTGATAAAAATATTGCAAAATTAATAATAATATATACTAATTAAATATAATAACTGCCTCATTGGTCTAGTGGTTAGCATGTTCGACTACAGCCATGAGGTCCTGGGATCGAGTCCCGGGTCGGGCCAATTCCAAATAGATATTGAATTTTCTATTAAGTTTCTCTCAATATTTGCCCGAAGTTGGGAAGTTGGCGGTGTGATCCACCCCCGTGCCTCGGAGAGCACGTTAAGCCGTCGGTCCTGCGCCTGATCTCTCTCCGGTCGTGTCGGATTCCCGTCACATCGGACTATGAGAGTGAAGGAATAGAGAGTGCACTTGTGTACTATGCCTGCCAATCCGCAGTGGAGCAGCGTGGTGGGTCTATGCTCTAAAAACCCTCTCTCGTATGAGTGAGGAGGCCTGTGCCCAGCAGTGGGACGTTAATGGGCTGCTACTTACTACTTAAATATAATAATAATTAAACTAAAGACTATATTATATATATTGCCACATACATAAACATAGATATATTTGATATATAGATATATTTAAAGATATTCTTTAACCACGTAGGCTGAGAAAGATCGTTTGGACTGTCATTTGTAACAAACTTACCACTGGACTGTCAAATAGATTCCACTGAGAAGAAACCGACAAGAAACTTCGGTGATAGTGGTGCTTCAGAGGTCGTTACAGATCGTCTTTAGTAGGGTTCTACTTAAACGACGATATAAACTCTGGGGAAGCCTTTTAATACACCTCTCCCACCTGGCATGCACATGCGGCATGACGAGTGGGAGAGACGTCGATCGCGGGTGCTGAGGTTCGTTTTCGGGGGCGGTCTCCTAACACCTTGTATAAAACAAGGGTATATAGGTATAAATCGCACGGGATTGCCGTTGGAAAAGCCAGTAACAGTGACCACTATAATTTCCCGAGCGAAAGCTTTCTTCGACCCATAGCCGCATTAACGCGGCTTAAACACGAGAACGAAATTAAAACTTTATTTACTTCCGTTTCCTCGTAACAAAACCTTTTGTCAACGTAATCCCCGACACCGGTTCACATTTACGTAAGCTGTATTCAAAGCATATGATAAGCTTCAAAATATGCTATCAATTGACTAATTTTAGACGAGTGAATATAATGACAGTTCACCATGTTTAGGGAAAATTGATGCAACATCAGATGAAATAACTTTGATTTATGGGATTTTAATCATCCGGGGTTTTTTTTCTACGTTGTGGAGGAGTACGAGCCCCCAGGCTTAGACTCATTGCCCGGGCATTTCCTGGAAATGATCATAATCTGCTATGCCCTTACCAAAACGAGCTGGTTCCCGCACCGTAGTTAGCGGATCCATTACGGTTACTCCAGTATATAGATTAGACCGAGTATCGCTGTCACCGCGTTGTCATCGCCTACGTCAGGAAATGGCGGCAGTAGGAGCTCACGAGGGGACTCCGAGTGTTTTCTGTCATGAGTGTGGTGCCACTGGAGATACGGTGCACCATACGTCGGCAGAGCGTTCGGCGTTGAGCTTCCCGGCGGCATAATCTATGTGATGGTCACCAGTGAGTTTGGATGGAGGGCGTTTGTCTTCTTTTGCAAGACCGTCATCTCGCTGAAGGAGGCAAATGAGAGGCAAGGAGTGGCTGCGGTTGATGCCCTTCCTTTTCGAAGGAGGCTGGGTGGTAATAGGTGCAGGTATGCGCTGCACTATTCTCCTTAGTAAACTATAGACTGTCATTGTCAACATCATCTGGGTCACTACAGTGGAATGCGAAATGGGATCCACTTGTGATCTCATCCAAGGATAACGAGGGATGCGCTGGGTTTTAGTGGGCGTTCTAGTTACTCAGCGAGTCTCACACTCTCGATTGGAAGAATTTCTTCTTTCTCCGAGGTGCGTAAAAGTATTTCCCAGTGGTAAAAAGGGGACACCCAGGTAGTCTTTGGTTTTGGCTGGCAATGCCGTTCGTTGGGATTGGAAACGTCAGGTTAATTACCTGGGTGGAATCAGAGATGGCACTGTGATCGTATTTGATTATTTGTAGACTTGTTGTTGACTCCTTCCATAGACATTAGTCTATGACAGTGGTATGGACGGTCATTGTGGCGAGGAGGGCAGTAACCACGTGGACACATATGATGACCGGGAGGAGCTGCAACCCGTCATTATATATATACACATTTTATACCTCACCTACCTCAGCACCCGCGATCGCCTTTTCTCCCGCCTATTACGGCCGCATGTGCCTCCCGAGTGGGAGAGTTGTATAAATATGCCCCGTAACTCCGAACTGAGGAACCAACTTTAATAATCCACTATAGACCACTGAACCTGGAGGGATTTGTCTGATCTCTCCCCAACACTATGAGTTAGGAGTTGATTTTTACTGAAAGGGCTGACAAAATACCTCAGCCCTTTAAACCCAGAAAGCATTGACAGTTCTGCTTTAACCGTAAAAGTATTTTGTCAAGATAATCCTTGACGCTCGTCCATTTGAAACAAGGCTTAACAATGTTCCAAGCAATTTAATCATCAGATTACATTGCGCATTCGTAATTTTTATCTTTTAAAAAGAGACTATTATAAAATTCTCAAAGACTCAAACGCAAGATCTGGTTTTAATTAACAGACTTTACTGCTTTACAATATAACATCTATTTGATAAACAAGTGGAAGGTAGATTTAGGCACTTGCGCGCCAGTCAATGCTCATCAGTGAGCAGGCCTGGAGAGCGGTTGCCTCCTTTTGCGAGACTGTCATCTCGCTTAAGGAGGTACGACAAAGGGAGAGGGTGAATGCCGCTGAATGAGGGTGAATGAGACACTCCGGCCCAGACGAAGGGGAGTGGGAAACAGGAGGCGGAGGTTCATGCAACTCCCCTTGTAGAATATCTGTGGGCCGAATACAACCGAGGGGTCAGAGTGGAATGCCTCAACGAGCCTCTGGCTCCTCACTCATGGTTGACGACGGTCCCGCTGGGTTTTAGTGGGTATTGCGAGTTCTTCCCCCTCGCTGAGTCCCACACTCCCGACCCCACAGTCGGGGTGCGTAAATGCATTTCCCAGCGTCAAAAAAAAAAATACTAGCGCGCCTGTGGAATCTAACCGGGGGAGAACGAACCACTTTTCTCCCGCTTATATGGGTTGAAAAGTGAACATTTCATCTCGCAGTGAAAAATAACGGTTGATAAAAATAAAAAATGTGACTTTGCCTGTACATAGTTTTAAAAACTTACTATTACAAAAAGCACATTATAATATTGAAGATTATTTAAGTGTCAAAGACGTTTGGACTTGATTCCAATTGCACATGAAACCTAAACACATTGTAAAGTACAAAAACTATATTTAAAGAAGTAGGCGTTGAGTTTCTTGCTGGTTTCTTCTCAGTGGAATCAACTCTCCGAACCGGTGGTGGATTTATTACCAACGGACAGACTACTGACGATTCAAAAGTGCTTTGTGAGCCTATTTGAGTAAAGAATATTTTGATTTTGGTAACATCATTTACCATTAACAACATCTCAAAGCAGTGATAAAAGGTACCCGAGTGGAATAAAACAGTATTATCCGGATTATCTCCGAAACTTGCGTCTGCCGACGTTATGAGCTTATGCTACTCCATGACGGATGTCATATATGATATTTCAAGTGGATTAGGGAGGGTGTATTTCTTATAACTATACAAGCATAGTAATTAAGTAGCAGCTTATTAACGTCCCAGGGCTGGACACAGGCCTCCTCGCTCACAGAAGTAGGAGAGTTAATGCAGGGAATATGGTAAATGGTGTCTCAAAGGGCTAGACTGGCTGTGCATGCTGGAGTGTTGGAGCCAACACTTATGTATGGTAGTGAAAGTTGGGTATGGCAGAAGAATCACAAAAGTAAAATAAATGCGGTCGAGATGAGAGCGTTGAGAAGCATGAGTGGATTAAAACTGAGTGACAGAGTAAGAAATAGTGTGATAAGAGAACGTTGTGGTATAAAAGAAGACGTAGTGACTAAAATTGAGAAAGGTATGCTTAGATGGTTTGGGCATGTAGAGAGAATGAATGAAAGGAGACTGACAAAAAGGATTTATGAGTCAAGAGTGAATGCGAAAGTTGGAAGGGGAAGACCAAGGCGAACGTTCCTGGACCAAATCCAGGACATTTTAAATAACGGCCAGGTCAAGAGTACTCTTACCCGATGAACTTGTATGGAAGGTTTAATGAGAATGAAAGATGCGAAGAAGATATGCATGGATCGTGGCAAGTGGAAGGATGTTGTCTGTGCCTACCCCAAAGGGAATGAGGCGTTATGCTATGTATGTATGTACGATGATGGTGTTAAAGAACGACGTACAATCTAAAGTTACTAGTAAGGCTAACCTCTTTGTCAAAATTGGACCTACCTAGCTGGACTATGTATCCCAGGTATGTGTACTCGTCAACAAGTTCGAGTGATTAGTTCTCAACGATGAATGGGTGGAGCGGAACATGGATATTGGATGTAACTTTTGTCTTATCTTTGCTGGTAGGCTGGTAACTAGACACGACCGAAGTCTTCCACCAGTCCTAACGGGAATGCTTTTAAGAAAATACCTGAATGACTCAGCGAGGGATTAAACCTTGTAATACTCATTTAAATCCAACGGAGCCCTGCTTCATCCATAACTGAGATACCAGAGGTTCAGCGTCCATTTCTTCCCTGAAGCCCCAGATTAGTCCGACAAAGGAAAACCCGGGATCTTTGCTAGCAAAGCGAGTACCACTGTGCCAGCGTGGTATAATGCACAGTGCGATATCATGCATTCAAAAGCATTTAATCATTTTCAGTTAGTCCCGTGAAAGCAGATAAAAAAATTTGTTTAACCCTCAAGTTAATAACGTAAACGTACAAATTATAAACATGGAATTCCCTCGAGATTTCTACATTTTTAATTTTCTGCTCGTCGAGCAAAACGCTTTCGGTAACAGCGTTTTCAGACGCAGGTTCTTTGTGTTTTCGTAATAAGACTGAGTATTATGTTAAGCGTGAGAAATATGAACTTCTGCGATGTTTTTTCAGTTTATTTTAATTGAAAAATCCTTTAAGGATTTCCGGATGAAGTTTTAAAGGCACATAATCCGCTCATATTATTTTGTTTAATCGAATTTCCCACCTTCTTTCTCTTGGTCACAGCATGACACGTGAACGGATGGAATAATTTCGATAATTCTATTTTGTTGTGTGTTTTATAATCAGAATATTTTATGGAAGCTGCGTGGAACATCAGAAATTTTAACTAAACTTAACCAGCTTAGTAACTTTTTTAATATAACCTTCTTAGTGCTGTTGACACTATAAACTTTTTAAGTAACCTTCTTAGTGTTTCTGACACTAACTTTTCTAACGTAACCTTCTATTTGCTTTTGACAATATAAACTTTTCTAATGTAACCTTCTTAGTGTTTTTGACAATATAAACTTTTCTAAAGTAACCTTCTTAGTGTTTCTGACACTAACTTTTCTAACGTAACCTTCTATTTGCTTTTGGCAATATAAACTTTTCTAATGTAACCTTCTTAGTGTTTTTGACAATATAAACTTTTCTAATGTAACCTTCTTAGTGTTTTTGACAATATAAACTTTTTTAATGTAGCCTCCTTAGTGCTTTTGACGATATAAACAATTCTAATGTAACCTTCTTGACACTAATCTTTCTAACGTAACCCTCTATTTGCTGTTGGCAACATAAACTTTTCTAATGTACATTATGGCGTTTAAAAAAAAAATTGTCAACGATTGACAGAAGAATATATATGCGTGTCAAATACATAGTACGTGTAATGGTTTTTAATAGATTTTATGTATGTTTAAAATATATTTTGATAATATATATTTTAAATGATTAGTGTGGGAAATTTAATATTCCCTCGTCCGCGCAAGTTTCGTAAAACGAAATACAATGTTTTTGCTTCACATATTAATATATGGATTTCCAATTTGGGGAAGCGTGAGTTTTCTGTTCAAGTAGATCCTTAAATCAAGTGGATTTCACAACAGTGCGATAACATAAACAACTCTGAAACAATGTCGGAATTCGTTAGCCTATTGTTTGTAAACTTTCACGAAATCCTACCTCCTGGCACGTTTATTAGTCACGGGATTGTACCTAGGTTTACGAAACAATAATATAGTATGAGTACATGTATTTCAGAATTATGAAATTGAAAATATAATATAATTTTATAAAGCTGAAGAGTTTTATTGGCCCGATTTGAAAAATTAAACGAAAAAGGCTATAGGCTATATCACATCACGTTAAAATCAACAGGAGTAGTGCACCAATGAAGAATGTTTTAAAATCAATGTCTTTTTCCTTTTGGGAGCGTGTGCTGCGTAAACAGTTAAAGTTTCGCAAAAAATATGTATGACAAAATTGTTCTCCATTAAAAGATTTAAATAAAAGTCCTCTATAACAGGCCTCCTCACTCCAAGGAGCGAGGGTTTTTAGAGCATAGACCCAGCACGCTGTTCCACTGGCAGGCATAGTACACAAGTGCACTCTCTATTCCTTCACTCTCATAGTCCGATGTGACGGGAATCCGACACGACCGGGGAGAGATCAGGCGCAAGACCGACGGCTTAACGTGCTCTCCGAAGCACGGGGGTGGATCACACCGCCAACTTCCCAACTTCGGGCAAATATTGAGAAAATCTTAATAGAAAACACAATATTGATTTTTGAATTGGCCCGACCCGGGACTCGAACCCAGGACCTCATGTCTGTAGTCGAACATGCTAACCACTAGACCAATGAGGCAGTCAAGTTGACTCACCATAAGCTTTTAATTACTAACCGATTCTGTGAAAGCGCGACAGACAGATAGACAGAGAAATTCGCATTTATAATATTAATAAGGATTGTTATTTTACACTTTTACAAACTTTGGACGTCATATTTATTTATATCGAATCAACAGTAAAAAAAAAATAAGTATCAATCTTCTGGCTCTAAAATTGACTATATTTCCATCACTTACAGATCTTTTTTTTGCAATAAAAAGTAGCCTATCTCTTTTCTCAGGCTCTTAACTATCTGTGTATCAAATTTCATTAAAATCGATTCAGTAGTTTTGTCGTGAAGGCGACAGAGTTACTTTCGCATTTATCACATTAGTAAGGATTGTAGGAGCTTGGTTTATACATACATACATACATAGCATCACGCCTCATTCCCATAGGGGTAGGCAGAGACTACATCCTTCCACTTGCCACGATCCTTGCATATCTCCTTCGCTTCTTTCA
>JACTOM010000907.1:3215244-3252032 GCA_015832385.1 Elymnias hypermnestra
GAAGGAGGCGCGCAAACACGCGCCACCTAGTACCCTGCCTCCTTCGGCGGTGAGCGGGAGCATCTGCTGCATCCTCCCTCTCTCGCTCATGGGCTTCCTTTAGCGAGACTACGGTCTCGCAGAAGGAGGATACTCCGGCCCACATCCTATCATTGGAGAGCATCGCACCTATAATGCTCCCCAGCGAGAGATCACCGCCAATCATTGCCACCAGGAGGTGACGTTGAGGTCCCCAGGCTGCACACTCTGCCACAGTGTGATGCGTTGAGTCGACTGCTGCACCACACTGTTGGCAAGCGGGTGACTCCTCCCGGCCAATTCGATGCAGGAACTTTCCGAAGCATCCATGCCCGGTCAGAACCTGCACCAATCTATAGGAGAGCGATCCGTGCTCTCTGGAAAGCCATTGTTCCAGATGAGGTCGGATCGCCGCCACAATGTTCACGCCCGCTACTGGGGACCCGAGGCACTCCTTCCATTTTTGGACCAGGTCTTGGTCAGCCAGAGTTCTGATCCTCTGAACCTCTTCGGCATTAGCCCAAAGGCTCTGCGTTCTTGCCGCCACTCTATGTCGGTAGACGGTCGCAAGAACCTCAGACCGCAGCTCCCAGGGAGGATCGCCCGCCAAAAGGATACTGTACGATGCCCCCGTATTGCCCTGATCGCTATTATCCTCTGTGCCTTATGCAAGCAGAGGATAACAAAATAATTACGTTATTAATGTGTAAAAAAAAACAAATTAAGTTTATTTATACTAATACAACAAATATGCAAAGTGTTTATGTTATCCAAAACTGATACGAATTACAATGGGCTCAACAAGACAACGTTACGTTCAATAGGAAAGAAGAACAAATACATCCATCCATAACTGAACATGACAAGGCTATCTAGCACCTACTACCAACAGGTACTCTATTTTGGTCATATCGCCTGAAGACAGCCAGATAACTTGATGAAACTGCTTGTGTTAGGAGGGGTTGAAGGAAAAAGAACAAAGAATCGGTCTCTGACCTGCTGGTCCGACCAAATAAAGAATATAACGAGACTTGCGGTTCCAACAGCCCCAAAAGAAGCCGAGGAAAAAGAGAGATGCAAGCAACTCGACACAGACACTATGGCGTATAAGAACAGGAATAATCTTCAGCCATCGTGATGATGACGATCAATAGAGCACCAATGAAAAATCTTGCAAAACTGAGGAAAATTGATTCTCCTTGAAAAAGTACGCTTTCTCACTAACTGATCCCATAACCCTATACAGATGTGAAGCCTGGACTATCAACGAAGAGACTTGAAAACGTACAGAGACTTTTGAAATGTGGGCCTATCGGCGCATGCTCTCAATCAGTTAGACCCAAAAAATCAGCAACGCAGAGGTTCTGAGACGAGTCGGTCAAGACCGCAAGCTATTGCAGACCATAAAAATCAGGAAACTTGACTACCTTGGTTATAGTTAGATATGACCACCTGCAACTGATAATGATGGGCAAAATTGCCGGAAAAGGGGGTGTTAGCCGCAGCAAGGAATCATAGCTTTGCAACAATCATGAGTGAACTAGTGTCACAAGTGCTGCCGAAATGTTTCACTTCGCCAGAGATCAAAACAGACTCTTACAGCTGATATCCAAAATCCAGTAATTCAATTACTGGATTTTAGATATTGAAGTGATATTGAAAGGAGAGTGAATGCAGGGAATATGGTAAATGGTGCTCTGAACGCCTTTATGAATAGTCAGATGATATCTCAAAGGGCCAGACTGGCTGTGCATGCTGGAGTGTTGGTGCCAACACTTATGTATGGTAGTGAAAGTTGGGTATGGCAGAAGAAGCACAAAAGTAAAATAAATGCGGAAGAGATGAGAGCGTTGAGAAGTATGAGTGTATTGAAACTGAGTGACAAAGTAAGAAACAGTGCAATAAGAGAACGTTGTCAAATAAAGAAGATGTAGTGACTAAAATTGAGAAAGGTATGCTTAGATGGTTTGGGGACGTAGAGAGAATGAATGATAGGAGACTGACAAAAAGGATTTATGAGTCAAGAGTGAACAGGGACGACCAAGGCGAACGTTTCTGGACCAAATCCAGGACATTTTAAATAAGGGCCAGGTCAAGAGTATTCTGAACTTGTATGAAAGGTTTAATGAGAATGAAAGAAGCCAAGGAGTTATGCAAGGATTGTGGCAATTGTAAGGACGTGGTCTCTTCCTAGTCTTATGGGAATGGGGCGTGATGCTTATGTATGTATACAACAATAATAACATCTACATGATTATGATCATCTTATATAGAAAAAGCGGGTAATAGAGAGGACTTTTTAATAACATTTACCTTCAGATGAGATAACAGCGAAGCGCTAATCTGTCAGCAATAAAAAACCATATTAGTACAAAAGGTAGTCCAATAATAAGTAAATCTTTGTAACAATAACTCAAAAAGTTAGTAGCTTACACTTGACTCTTTATACGTAGGGGTCGTAGTTATGTTCGTTCGAAATTACACATTATTAACCAACGAGCTCCTTACATTTGTTGCAATCAATCAAGGCAAGCGTAATTCACCCCACGTTGGAGCATTTCTGAAAGCTGTTGTGTTTACTGCTCCATAAAGCAACAATATTGCTTTTATTTGTTGCTATTTGTATTAGCCGAGATGTATTGACGCCGTTTCAACACGTGCTCGGAAATATAAAAATTCCAGGTGCAGTTGATGGTTTTTTTTCTGAACTAGGGATATTTTTGTATGTCAATGGATTCTGAGAGAGAGAGAACTTTTCAAATCAAATCAAATCAAAAATATCTTTATTCAAGTAGGCATATTACAGCACTTTTGAATCGTCAAATTATATATTTTTTCCACACTCTGATTCTAATATACATCTGATGACGGTACTCAAGATAGGCTTAAAATCTAAAGTTACGAGGGTTCCTTCGCGCCCTGATCCGAGAAGAACCCACAACAAACTCAGTCGGATATTTTTTTTTTACCATCATCATTACAATATCTAATTAGTTTACTATATTTTAATTAAAATTAGAGCAATTTGTTCACTCCCAAGCGTTTCTATCGTCTAGGTAATCTTGCAACTTATAATACGATTTTTCTATCAACTTTCTTTTAACAAAGACTTTGAATTTATTAATTGACATCTTTAGAACGTCTTGTGGGAGTTTATTATAGAAACGTATACAGTTACCCTTAAATGAGTTGTTAATCTTATGCAGCCTACTAGAATTTATAACAAGTTTGTTTTGGTTTCGTAAGTTATATGATGTACATTCACTCTTTTTATTAAAAGAGTCAATGTTTTTATGTACATACAACAAGTTTTCTAATATATATACGCAGTGAACTGTCATTATGTTAACTGCCTTGAATTTGTTTCTTAGCGACTCTCTTGGACCCATATTGTAAATCGCACGAACGGCCCTTTTCTGCAGCACAAATATTGCATCTATATCAGCAGCATTACCCCAAAGTAGAATACCGTATGACATAATGCTGTGAAAATAGCTGAAATATACCAGTCTGGCAGTATCAACATCTGTCAGACGACGAATTCTTTTAACTGCGTAAGCCGCAGAGCTGAGCCTGTTCGATAGACCACTTATATGGGGCCCCCACTGTAATCTGTTATCTAACGTAATGCCTAAGAAAACGGTACTGTCTACAAGGTCTAGTTCCTCATTATTAAGTTTAACAATGGTTTGCATTTGTTTAACATTAGGCAGACTAAATTTAATACATTTTGTTTTATTTGCGTTGAGCAATAAATTATTAGCTTCAAACCATTGTACCACTTTATTGAGAGAGCTGTTTACGTCGTCATAATTTGTTTGTCGCCTATTAATCTTAAACAACAGCGAAGTATCATCAGCAAACAGAACAATCTCATGATCACCCTTAACAAAGTAAGGAAGGTCATTGATATAAATGAGGAAAAGAAATGGTCCTAGTATGGAACCCTGTGGGACTCCCATTTTTGTCACAGACCCCGCAGAAAGCTTGCCATTGACACAGACCTTTTGCGTTCTATTGGTTAAATATGAACTCATCAGGTCTAATGCTGTGCTTTGAAGACGCGATGTTGGGCGAAAGTGGCCTTCTTCTGTAAGACGATCATATCACTGTAGAAAGCCCATGAATAAGAGAGTTGCAGTGTATGCGTAAGTCCGCGTTTTTAATTGGCCAACATAATGTTTTGACTCGATTGCTTGGGACTTAAATGTCCATGAAAGACTACCAAATGTTATGATTTTTATGTTTGCTAATAGTTAAACTATACCATATTATCTTTTGTTTATTAAATAAAGACTCTGGTGTAGCGTCATGTTGCGTTAAACTTTGAGATAGTGAAAAAAGTCCGTGTTTTATTTATAGGATCATATTTTAAAAATTTAATCTTACCTCAAGGGTTTTCATTGTAATTCACATCATTTATGTAGTCAAAAACACAAATAATCATTAATAAACACTCACAGTTCCTTTGACGCGACAGACGCGTTAGTGACGGTCACTTTGTAACTGATTTATTTTGTTACCACTGTTACCGAGAAGCGAAAGAGATAATACACATTATGACTTACAAAGAAAGAGATGCTTATATATCTCATTGCCAAAGTTTAGACAAAACTATCGTATCATTTCAACTAGTAGTTGACACGGGTAATCTAAGGGTTATGGGACACCAGGGATGAACGCAAAAGTTGAACGCCTGGTGACTTATTCATGGATGAAGAGGGTTTCGTTGGTTTTTAGTAAATATTGCGTTCTTTCATGCCGAGTCCCACACTCTTGACTCATGGATCGGGGTTTGTGCATAAAAGCATTTCCCAGTGAAATAAAAGGGGGATATCCTAAACCCAAAGTCACCAAAATGAAAAATCATTTACAGTATTTATTTACATGGTTTCTAATTTGTCTAAGTCTGGACTAGCTAGTTACTACCCTGCCAGCAAAGACGACTGACTGTCTCATTGGTCTAGTGGTTAGCACGTTCGACTACAGATATGAGGTCCTGGGTTCGAGTCCCGGGTCGGGCCAATTCCAAATGGATATTGAGTTTTCTAATAAGATTTTCTCAATACTTGCCCGAAGTTGGGAAAAAATTGGCGGTGTGAACCACCCCCGTGCCTCGGAGAGAGATTATCGTCACATTTGGACTATGAGAGTGAAGGAATAGAGAGTGCACTTGTGTAATATGCCTGCCAATCCGCAGTGGAGCAGCATGGTGGGTCTATGCTCTAATAACCCTCTCTCATAAGGGTGAGGAGGCCTGTGCCCAGTGGGACGTTAATGGGCTGCTACTTACCTTTTTTTTTTACTTACCAGCAAAGACGTACCGCAAAGCGATGAGATTTGTGTTCCGGTACGATGTTGTGTATAAACCATAAAAGGTACATTATCTCTTACCAGGTTAGCGTGCTTCGATTGTAGACTGTATCATCATTTACCTTCAGGTGTCATAACAGTCCAGCACTATGCTAATACGGAACAAATCCAACAAAATGTAAAAAACACATCAAATTCAATTAAGCGGTTTCGGAGTTAATCGCAATCAAAAACAGTGACGGAATAATAATGTTTATAGGTTCATATTTATTTGAACATTACTCAAAAAGTCACCAACGTTTTTCATAATTGCTAGATTGTTTAAACTATTAAATGGCTATTCTGGGAAATAGCTAATAAAAGAAAGACTTCAACTAAATCTCACTGCGCAGTTGTAAGAAACTTTGACAGGAGATTTATGACGGCTGATAGTTTCTAAGTTAGTTAAACTTGGAAAAGTTGTGATAAAGTTTACACGGCGCTAAATCACATAAATGGTCTTATGAGAAAAAGAAAAGATAAAAATAATGTACGATAAAGGAAACCAGAGCTATCATATTAAGCGATGTAATCAACTCATGATATTTCCATCAAAAGCTCTTCCGCAATTCAGATAATGTTCTATTAGAAAATAAAGAAAACAATTAATTAAAAAATGACGTTCATTTTATTTAAGAAAAATACTTCTTCATGCATTATATGTATGATAACATTGACGGAGTAATAATTTACAACCTGGATTAGATCTATTAAAATAGTTTCCAGAAACTTGAATGACGTTATTATCAAATTATTAACATCAATGGCGAGTACATCACTCATCTACGGTTTGCCGACGACGTGGTCATTACGGCAGAGACTCTGGAAGATCTCAATGCAATGCTCGATGACCTCAGCAGAGCTTCACAACAGGTGGGCCAAAAATGAAAATAGATAAGACGAAAGTTACGTCCAATATCCATGTTCCGCTCCACCCAGTCATCGTTGAGAACTCAGCACTCGAAATTGTTGACGAGTACACATACCCAGGACACATAGTCCAGCTAGATAGGTCCAATTTTGAGGAAGAGATTAGCCGCCGAAACCAACTCGGTTGAGCACCGTTCGGGAAATTACGGCAGAACTTTTCGTCCAATATCCCTCAGTGCCTGAAGACAAAGCTCTTCGAACAGTGCGTGTTGCCAGTGATGACCTAGGGTTCCGAAACGTGGTCGCTGTCTATGGGCCTCATCCGAAAGCTCAGAGTCACTCAGCGTGAAAGGACTATGGTCGGAGTTTCTCTATGCGATCAAATCAGAAATGAGGAACATACGAATCGCGATCCTGAAATGGCAATGGTCGGGGCACATAGTCCGATGGACTGATGGACGTTGGGGCCAGAAGGTGCTAGAGTGGCGACCCCGCACCGGGCGGCGCAGTGTAGAGAGACCCCCCACAAGGTGGACCGACGACTTGAAGTGGGTCGACAGTAGCCGCTGGAGCCAGATGGCGCAAGATCGAGCCTTGTGGACATCATTACGTGAGACCTATGTCCAGCAGTGGACGTCCATCGGTTGAAGCGACTACGACGCCGACGACGTCAATGACGAAATAATCTTCATATTTGAGCAAATGTCTTAAAATGTCGGAATTTTCAACAATATGGTGAAATACAATCTATACACGCAAATGCAAACACTAAACAGTTGTTCACAGTTTAAAATTAACTTTACTCTATATTTATAGACGTAAACTGTTATAGCCTTATTTTAAATATAATAAAGAAGAGCCAAGTGGATACATACCCTGAACAAATCACACACACGCAAAGCGAAATAACAGTTAAAAGCGAGCCATCTTAAAAAGAAGCTGCAGCTGGACATTTTGATGTGGGGAAGTTACATTACCATCAAGAAAGACATTAACACAAGGATCATTCTTCCACAGAGAATGGAGCACGTCGACGTGAACCATATTGACCCGGAAAAACACTCTCCTTTGCTAAAAGTGTGTTGCAGTTATCAAATTTAGGACATAGATTAGCTTCTGTGGCAGCTGTGAAGCATTTTGGCATGATGCTACTGGACCAAAGTAACGAGGACGCAATTAACATTGAAGAATGTTAAAAATAAGACTGTGGAATATTTCACACCTCTTCCCTTCTTTGGGCACCTTCATGGGGATTCCTACAGGTTGTCAGACCATCAAATAATTCTAATGCACCAATGAAAAATAAAGAAGATACTTTTAACTTTCATATTTTGAAAATCTCTCGAAATAAGGCAGAAGAAATAAACACATTCTCTCGTCTTCAGGAAGATTCATTTTGTTTCATCCAGGACATCACAAATATCAGACAATCCTGAAGTACCTTTAAGTCGGTGACACAGTACTCATTCCTGATAAGCCTGGCTTAATGCACTAAACATTTCAAGCATCAAAACCCATCATCAGTTTTTAAACTCGTCAGTACACGAGACCTCGTGTTTATCTCTTTAACCTTTGACATTGACTTTATAAGTTCAATGCAATTAATTGAATGCGACGAGGTGATTGAAAATGCAACTATACAATGTATATACCATTTTTAATTGTTTGCTAATTTAACCGTTTTATCCAGCGACGTCTTCTATTAATATAACCACCATGATATTCTGGTGGTATATTTGAATGTGGACAGGCACCATTAAGTTTCCTGTTTAAATGAGCTACCTGCTTGAAATATTCAAAACGTCTGAACTGATTTAGACGGGACTTTCAATAGCAGAGATAGCCAGGTACCTATTGACTTATCACGATGTTTCTGGAACCATAAGGCTTGAAATGTGGTAGGAATATTCCATTTGCGGAGTAGAGGTCATCTAAGAATGGATTTCACAAAATTCCATCCGCAAGGGGGTTGCGGAGGTGTTATACGTTATATAGTTTCATATTTGTCAAATAAATGAAAATGCTACCCAAAAAGACATTCCACGCAGACGAAGTTGCGGGTTCAGCTAGTTAATAATATATGACACTTATCAATTCAAAACAAGGAACTCCTCCTCCTCTGGTCGTAGCTCACTGCTAAGCATCGTGATGTTATAAAGGAAGCAGGTTGTGACATCTCTTTTGATCGGTAACTATTTGGATTGCCTCACTGGCTTCGGTATCCAGCTGTTCCGTTACCTGATCAGGTCATCATTATCCTTCCGTCTTTCTAGCTACTAAGAGAATAGTTTTCGCAGACATTGTGTTAGATCATCCTTCCGTCTTTCTGGCTACTAAGAGAATAGTTTTCGTAGACATTGTGTTAGCGATCATGATTATTTTATTTGTGGTTTGCTATTAAATTATTACATTTGTTTATTATGCTGAGGTCTTTATAATTATCAGTGAAAAGTTTACATACGCTACATCCGGTTTAACGCAGTCCGGAAATTCAGTCATCGTCGGTGTTTAAACATGACGACTGTGATTGGTGAACTTATTATTTTTGAGTGGGGCGATTATTTTGAGTGGGGTGTTTGGTTGGAGTAGCATAGGGGAATGAAGCAATATTCGCCCAGTGACATTTCTTAGTTTGTATCAACGTTAGTATTGTGTTTCAAGTCATTCAAAGTATGTAATATAATAATGAAGAATTTGAGAATAGTATTACTTAACCTGCAAATTAGTGAGCGACTCTAAAAATGGTTTCAAATTCTCGTTTAGAGTATCCACCAAGGACCCCGTAATTCTTTTAATCACTCATGCCCGACTAAAATGTAACGACAGCTAAAAATATCTATAATTTTGACAGTTGGCTCCCCTTCACGACGCTGTCAAACACCAACCCTCTTGTAAACTTCGAAAGTTTATACAACGAGTAGCTTTGGGATAACCAAACAATTTAACGTTTATTTCAAGAATTTTTTCAATTTCTACGTATTAACACTTTACACTCCTATGTCGAATGCGGGTAGGGCTTCGTATTTCTCACATAAATTCCTACGTCGAATAAACTTTACGAACTTAACTCGACATTATTATTAAATGTGTTTTTCTTTCCAATATCAAATTATCGGAAAGGCCGAATCAATAAAATATATCAAACAATGCTCAATTTTTAAGAGCACAATTCTCTTCCAATATCCCGCAAGAACTGTACCACCGGTTCGGAAAATATTCACTATTTAGAAGAATCTGGCAAGAAATTCAATAGGTAATCTTTTCTATTCATGTTATTATTAAAAAGAAATACATCATTATGACAAATTAATAAGACAAGATTTTTAAATTAGAGAAACACACTCAGCTTTGTATCGCAAAGCAGCCCAATTTACTAACACAATTACCTTAAAGCACAAGAACTGGTAGCTGACGTTGATTAAAACTGACAACTGCAAACTGATAAACTGACCTAACTTCTACGATATATAACCTTTTATAACTGTTTACAAAGTAGGCAATTATGTCTAAACATCAATGAGAGTGTTTGTCACCAAATACATTTGCCAATTATCTTATGTATTAAGAAACTACCATTTATGAAACACTACAACGATTTGAAAGCAACTTGGCACCAATTACAATGTTTAGAAATCCACCAATGTATCCTTTATTTAAAAGAATTTTTTTTATTGCTGACAGATTAGCGCTCGACTGTGATCTCACCTGATGATAAGTGATGATACAGTGTAAGATGGAAGCGCGCTAATCTGTTAAGAGCCCCTTACACGGTTTCTACACAGCATCGTACCGGAACAGAAATTTCTTTGTTTGGCGGTACGTTTTTGCTGGTAGGGTGGTAACTAGCCACGGCCGAGGCCTTCCGCCAGTCCAGACTCAGACAAATTAGAAAATACAATTTTCTAAATTCATCCTACCGGGGATCGAACCCGGGACCTCCGCTAGCAAAGCGAATACTCGCACCACTGCGCCAGCGAGGCCGTCAAAATGATATAAAATATTAGTCAATATACAATCTATTACTCAAATACAAAATCAAAATATTCTTTATTCAATTAGGCTCGCAGAACCGATGGACGTTGGGGCCGTAAGGTGCTAGACCAGGTGGACCGATGACATCAGGTGGATCGCCGACAGCCGCTGGATACAGGCGGCGCAAGATCGCGCCCAGTTGAATTCATTAGTCTTTGTCTAGCAGTGGACGTCCATTGGTTGAGACGACGACGCCAACGAAGTAGGCTCAAAAAGCTCTTTTGAATCCTCAATAGTCTGTCCGTTGGTAACAAATCTAACACCGGTTCGAAAAGTTGGTTCCGAACAAAAAAGGGCCCAGAATTGATCCTTGTGGGACACCCATTTTTACAGGTGAGCCCAACGACTCAACTCCATTCACGAGCACCTTTTGAACTCTATTGATGATAAGATAAGAGCTCAACAAACTTAGTGACCCATCCCTCACACTATAGTGACTTAGTTTAAGTATAAGAGTGATATGTTCTACACAATCAAAAGCCTTGGAAAGGTCACAAAGTATTCCCAATGCATTTTAGGACATTTCCTAAGCATCAAAATTGTGTTTCAGAAGATACACGCCCGCGTCAGTAGTACTACGACCTTTTCTAAATCCATATTGCTCAGGATGGAGCAGACTATGTGCACTAAAATGTTCAAGTAGTTGACTGAGTAAAATTTTTTCAAAAACTTTACTTAACGTAGGCAACAGAGCCATGGGACGATAGTTATTAGGGTCACATTTATCACCCGATTTAAACAAGGGGACAACTTTACTTTGTTTCATTAGATCAGGGAAAATGCCAGAGTCTACGCAATTATTGAAAAGGATTGCTAAGTGTATCGCCTGTATTTTTAACATTTAAGCTTTTAAAAATTTTGATTGTAACAATAGCCGAGATATGTTTGAAATTAAAGAGAGCACAGCATCCAGGAACATAATTTGAAAGGAGAGAATAGGTTTCTGTTGACGATGAATTTATTATTGAAGTCATAGAAATACTTCAATAATAGGTGGTTGTTTCAATTAATTTAAGTCTCCAATAATAATGTAAATACACTGCATTCGCAAATTTAAACTAAAATTTATGCTAACTTACTCCGAGTGAAAAAACTCAGTTATTTTGTCAATACAATATGAAATCTTTTGTTATAGATTTATGAAACTCTTTTCTTATGTAAAACAGGGACTGTTCATATTCCGAGTGTATTACTGGAGTTCCTTTATGGAAATGGGGGGCCCTAATAAACAATGAAGCGAAACAAAGGCTCTATTAAGGCGATTGAGCGCCCCTCGATTGAAGGAGACGGGCCCTCCGAATTTGCACTCGGTAACGTGGAACACTTGGGGGACTCGTAACCATTGAGCAAATTGCTGTTATAGTACACTAGTTAGGACCTGCGACTTCATCTGTGTAGAATTAGCAATCTATATTTAAGAACCCTCGGTTTCACCCACGTAGATATCGTTCACGTGGCAATGGAAAGTCTACTAATTCGGATTAACTTTCTTGGATTGAAATTTTTCAATTCGTTATATCTATTGAATGGAATGTCCGATTTTAATAATTTAAAAAGTATTTTACAGGTATTGAAACGGTCTTAAATAGGATAATAATACATACAGAATTATGAATAATATGGTTTGATTATTGTCGGCACTTTTATACATACATACATAGCATCACGCCTCATTCCCTTCGGGGTAGGCAGAGACCACGTCCTTCCAAATGCCACGATCCTTGCATATCTCCTTCGCTTCTTTCATTTTCATTTAACCTGGATTTGATCCAGGAACGTTCGCCTTGGTCTTCCCCTTCCAACTTTCGCATTCACTCTTGACTCATAAATCCTTTTTGTTAGTCTCCTCTGACTCATTCTCTCTACATGCCAAAAACATCTAAGCATACCTTTCTCAAATTTAGTCTACTACGTCTTCTTTTTTACCACAACGTTCTCTTATCACACTACGCACTTTTATTAACTTTTAAAATGCAATAAAGTAGTTATAGTGGCCTAATTACAGTAGTTGGGCATATGGTATCGCGGACTTTTCTGTAGGTATTATTACATTTTAAATACTGTAGAACATTTTTCTGTTATACCATCAATAGGTTCCATTAATGCATTTTTATTAGGGAACCCTATTTTAGTTTGAGAAAGTAATATAGCCTAAGTCACTCAGTGGAAATACAGCTTCTAATGGGGGAAAAAATTATAATCGGCCCAGTAGTTCTTGTATAAAACATTACAAACATACATATAATAGTTTAGATTGCACATGTTGTTCCTAACCATGTGTTTATATCATAATTTTACTACTATAACATTGACATCTTCGTTGATATTGATATTTCGTTATGGTCTAAATTGTTTTGATGTTGGTCTTCTGTAGAGTGATCTTAATGGTCCATCATCAGAAAGCAATCGAATTTTATAAAGTGATCACTAAGTCATTTTTACAAAAGGGAAAGTGAAGATGCGACTACGTGTCCTGTGAAAAAAGTCCCTAAAATAGTAGATTAATAACAATATTTCGGCCACAGAGTGACTCAATGGAAGCAACACTATAAAGAAAGCTAAGCTAAGACGGAGCAAGGAAAGGACTTGTCAAAATACACAATGATAAGAGATGCATTGCACAGAAATTGGTAGAAGATCATCTGCTCTAGATACAAATCTAATGCTGACACATGATCTTTAGATATAACAGACGGCCTTTCGATGCGGCATCTCTCTTGGGTCGTTTTCCCCCCTCTGGACATTCTTGTGGATTTGGCTGCTAAAGTTTACACTCAGATCTTAAAAATGTGGGCAAATTACCAATATATGCAGAATGACGGGTGAACCTACAGGAGGAACGTTCAAAGCGCCAACGAATCGCGCAGGCAATCTTACTGAACACTGAGACCTGGTTATTGAGGAGTGATGGTAACGTCACGTCAAGAGACAAAAATGCTCACCGGGCCCGGTTCTTGTGGTAAGTATCTGTATCGAATTGGACGGAAGAAAATCCCTGGATGCCATCACTGTCAGGCAGAACAGGACGACGAACAGTACACGCTTGAAGAGTACCCTCGTGACGCTCCGAACGAGGCGTCTTGATCAATAAAATAGGGCGAGATCTCACGGCACTTACAGCAGTCGCAGCGATGCTTAAAGAGCCAGATGCTATGAAGATGTTCTTCGCAAAAAGGAGACTGTTGAAAGAACCCGTGGGAGAGGTGATCTCGCTCGCAGGGGTGTACGAAATGCGGCCACGCGATGGCTGTGAGGTCGAGAGTGATCAGGGTGGAAACGCTGACTGCTCCAAGATGACTGTCAGATTTTGTACAAGGATAGCACTGGTAGGTTCTGCCCGATTAGCCCGTACCACTCCAGCAGGTAACCCGATATCTTTTCTCCCAGATCTCGGGTATGTTTTGGGACATTTCCCCCTCGTCAAGAGAAAAAATCATATAAGAGTCTTTAACGCCAAACTCGTCGTCGTCGACGCTTCAACCGATGAACTTCCACTGCTGGACATAGGTATCACGTAATGATATTCACAAGGCCCGATCATGCGGCGCCTGGCTCCAGCAGCTATCAGCGACCCTCTTTATAACGTCGGTCCACATTATGGGGGGTCTCTCTACACTACGTCGCCCGGTATGGGGTCGCCACTCCAGTACCTTTGGGGCCCCAACGTCCATCGGTCCGTCGGACTATGTGCCTAGCCCATTGCCACTTCAAGTTTGCGATTCGTAGGGCTATGTCGGTGACTTTGGATTTACTACGGATCTCCTCCTCAGCATAACCCTCTCCATCGCACGCTGAGCGACTCTGAGCTTTCGTATGAGGCCGATAGTCAGCGACCACGTTTCGGAGCCGTAGGTTATCACTGGTAGGTCAAAATTTTCGTCTTCAGGCACTGAGGGATATCGGACGAAAATATCTGGTGTAGTTTCCCAAACGCTGCCCAATCGAGTCGGATTCGGCAGTGGTCCTATTTCTCAAAATTGAACCTACCTAGCTGGACTGCGATCAGGGTTTAAAAGATAAACAGATCTAAAAAAAAGTAGAAATGTTAAACATTTTTCAATCATTTAAAGACCTTTTAGAAATTTATAATCCGAGCTCAATGTTAAGTAGAGCTGTTTAATGCAACTAGGTCATAGTAAGAACTTCGATAGTCGTGTCTTCATTTATCAAATGGAAAAAGCACATAGAATGTAATTTTGGCTCATATTCTGCTCAAAGCTTTTGCATCACGTTTTATTGGTTTGAATCGTCAGTAGTCTGTCTCTTGGTAACAGTTCTAACACCAGTTTGAAAAGTTGATTCCGCTAAGAAGTAACCGGCAAGAAACTCAGCAGTAAGTCTTTTAAATATAGCTTTTGTAGGTGGCATTGTGTTTACCTTTCTAGTGCAGCAAGATTCAAGTCTAAATATCTTTATCGTTTATATAAGCTTCAAAATTATAATAAGTATTTTGGAAAAGATGGTTTTTTATGTTGAGTCAAACAGTTCGCGCCCGATGGCGCATAGGCATCGGTGCTCTGTGGGCATGGCGCAATATACTCTATGAGTATAGCTAATCTGTGGCTGTTAGAATCCTTTGGAAACTGTCAACCCGCGAGCTTGGTGACGGGCGCGAAAAATAAGCCCGCTAAGTGATTTTCATAAGGAAGTGCGGGATCCTACGCGTTTAATTGGTTCGTGGGGCCAGCGGAAACCCTATCCTCGCGTTTTGTAGGCTCTCGTTGCCCCCTAGTGAAAGGTGGCGAGTCTAAACGCGGCTAGGCTAGCTCGCCCACGCATTGGCCGCAATAGTCCTTCCTGCCTGTAGATTAAGGAGTAGAAGAGTGAACCAGCGTCGACGACGGTCTTTCCGCGGCGCTTTGGCAAGTTACACACTCACATTCCACAAACACAATCACAGTACACATCTCACGTGAACAGACACCTGCCGGAGTCGACGCCGTCGAGGAGACAAGGTAAGTGCTAAACCCCACTAACTGTCCGACCCCTCTGGAATTTCTAGTATAATTTCTCCTCCCGTCGTCTACAGTGATCGAGGCTGCCTTCACCACTATGGGCCCTGGTGGGCAGGCGTGAACACAAATCCAAAACTAATTGCGGTTTCTTATTATAATTCTTATGCGTATGCTCAAACCGACAAATGATTTATATACCTTATTTACTGTAAAATATGGCATTACAAGTTTGATTTTATTTCTTGTATTAAAATTGTGTATTTCGCTCATTTTGCTGTAATATTATTGCGGATATTTTATAAATTCTAGTAGGCTGCATAAGATTAAGAACTCATTTAAGGGTAACTGTATACGTTTCTATAATAAACTCCCACAAGACGTTCTAAAGATGTCAATCAATAAATTCAAAGTCTTTGTTAAAAGAAAGTTGATAGAGGATAGAAACGCCTGGGAGTGAACGAATTGCTCTAATTTTAATTAAAATATGGTAAACTAATATGTTATTGTGATGATGATAGTAAAAAAAAATACCCGACTGAGTTTGTTGTGGGTTCTTCTCGGATCAGGTCGCGAAAGAACCCTCGTAACTTTAGATTTTAAGCCGATTTTGAGTATCATCATCAGACGTATATTAGAATCAGAGTGTGGGAAAAAAATATAATTTGACTATTCAATAGTGCTGTAATATGCCTACTTGAATAAAGATATTTTTGATTTGATTTGATTATTTAAAATGTTATCTTCTATTTATATGTATAAAAGAGATATCCAGATATCTATTGACTAATCACGATATCGCTGGAACCACAAGGCGTAGAGACTTGAAATTTAGTAGGAATATTCCTTTTACCGAGTAGAGGTCAGATAAGAACAGATTTTACAAAATTCCATACGCAAGGGGGTTTGTGGGGTCTTAATTATTTACTCATCACGATATTGCAGTAATAAACAGCATTTGTAAAACAATTTGCCTACATTAAAGAAAATGTTACCCAAATAACATTCCATGCAGACGGTGCTGTGAGATATGATGTTTATTCATCTGATTATGATATTAAAGTTTAGTTTATGATATTATATTTATTACGTGGTTTATTTACACTTGATACTGAAAAAGAACCCACAAAAAACTTCGCTTTTTTAGCATCTCAATTACAATACAATCGTTACGAGTAAAAGCTAGGTGATAATAAAATTTATATGTCCATTAACTTTAACGAGCGATAGAGCGATAATTAAATTCTTTATAACTTTTGATTGCTTATCTTTCTTTTATATCAATATAAAAGAAAGATAAGCAATAATGTTGATGTAATGACGGGAAAGTCAGACTTTTTAATTATATACGTCGCTTTCAACGATTACAGTGATATACAGAAATATTAAAGTTTAGATAATATATTTCACCAGATTGTGTTCGCATACGAGCGACACAATAAGTTTTTGAAGTGAAACTTCTTTAGTTGCATGAGGGTAAAATTTTTACGTCACGAAGATGTGCAGCGTCCTTTATGCCAATTCGTTTGAAATTAAGGTAGTTATAATATTTACAAATAACATGTGGCATTTTAAATTACAACTCATAATTTATAATATATGTCGGAGTGCAGTAGTCTGTGGAACGCTGGCACCATCTGTCTGACGACGACTATAAAATAGTAACAATCCGGCGCGCGTCTCTCGGTAGTTCTCGAGTGGCAGTCCGCCGGAGCGATCGACTGTTGAAACTATCGCGTTCCTATTATTATTAATGAGTTTGTGTAAATTGATATCGAGAACATTTAGTGATTGAACATTATAATCTGACTTAATTAATAAAGTGTTTGATTGCACCAACGCCCACATTATGGATGTGCTCCACACTAACGATAATGTCGGCAGAGAACCCTATGCCCAGGCCTCATGCTTCTCCTTCAATCTTATTCTCCGACATATATTTTTTCATAAAATTGAAAATTTCAAAAACCAAATTTGAATTATAATTTCTAATATTGTCAAAAATCACGTGGCAGTTTGATTTACAACTCGACATTTGAGATTTCAATAAATAAATTAATTCTCGACACTTAATACTATAATGACAATTATCTTCCTTTTTTCCTCCCTCTAAGACTCGAAGATCTAAAGTTTTAGCTATGTATAAATAAAACAAGTCTTAAAAATTGGTTTGCCAAAGAAGTTTCACTTCTGACATATGTACTTTGTACGCAAGCACTTTTAATTTCATTTGATGAGTGTATTTATTGAGTACTTTTATTTTGTACCAACAAGAATTTTCTTATGTTTCTTTGACAAATTAATTATTATTTTATCTTCTTTTTCTTTGATTTATGGCTCTTTATACTGCTTTATATTAATAGCAGCAATTTTGTTAATGTTGGCGTAGTGAAGAAGACAGCATGAATAAGGTTATATCAATTGATTATTACTTCAAAGTAGAAGTGACTTTTTAGAAGAGATTGTTCAGTTGCCACATTATACATGCAAGACGTTGCGTGTGTGTTGCCAGTGATGACCTACGGCTCCGAAACGTGGTCGCTGACAATGGGCCTCATACGAAACCTCAGAGTTACAGCGTGCGATGGAGAGGGCTATTCTTGGAGTTTCTCTACGTGATCAAATCAGAAATGAGGAGATCCGTAGCAGAACCAAAGTCATCGATATAGCCCTACGAATCGCGAACCTGAAGTGGCAATGGGCGGGGCACATAGTCCGACGGACCGATGGACGTTGATGCCCGAAGGTGCTGGAGTGGCGACCCCGCACCGGGCAACGCGGTGTTGGGTGACCACCCCAAGGTGGACCTACGACATAAGATCTCCGGTAGCCGCTGGAGCCAGGCGGCGCTAGATCGGGCTTTGTGGACATCATTACGTGAGACCTATGTCCAGCAGTGGAAGTAAATTGTTAATGATACGAGTATATACCCATATACCGTAGTATATAGTTTATTTTGATCAGACTTAACCAACAAACTAAAATACCTTAAATTATACCTTTTAATGTATTTACATAATAATTTAATGATCATTTGATTGGTGAGCGAGAGGAGCCTCTGAAAATTTATTAGGCGTGGGATATTTTTTGGCAAGATGTCATATAAAGATACAGGATATCTATTACAATTTAAAAAGATGTGGTCTGTATTGCCTTCCTCCATTCCACATTCACAAAGGGAAGTCCCTCGCTTTATAAAATAGAAAAGATGTTTTTGATGCAATTGTCGACAGTCAATCAAGAGAAATATATTATCTAAGCATTGAAGTCGATACTCACATGTTTTATCACAGTTCATTCACTGAAATATGTTTTTATTATGTTAATACTATAACTACTGTGAAAAAAGTTACATAATGACATGTAATTTATTCATTTTTAAATACTACACACTTGTGTAGACAATGAAGGGACCGTTTTAGAATTTAAATATCCTCTTAGTAGTTATTCTACTATCCTATTGTTAAAAAAAAACCAATCTTTTATATCAACTTTGATTATTTGACAGTATATATTTACTATTTGTAATATTTCAAGAGAATTGAAGTAAAACTATAGTTATTGTGAGACCCTTCGTCAGCTCACACTTGCAAAGATTGCCGGTTCACGATCGACCGTCTACTTGTCACTCACGATCGAACTGTTGTTCAGCAGGAACGTTTACGACTGGCAAACGTGCACTATTGTGACAAGCAAACGACGTTGGTTGTTTCTTTATTTGTAGATAAAGGCGTCCTATGAGTGGCGTTCTATTATTTACCAATCATAGGGTTTACATTAATTTGTGTGATTGTCATTTCCGATATATATATATATATATAGTCAACAAAGCATGCGATTTTACTAATATTTTATATATGTAGATTCTAAGTTTAAACAAACTAATAGTATTATACGAAAATAAAAGATTATAACAATAAGTAAGTAAGTAAGTAAGTAGCGGCCCATCAACGTCCTACTACTGCGCACAGAGGCCTCCTCACTCCGCGGAGCGAGAGTTTTAAGAGCTTTGACCCACCACGCTGCTCCACTGCGGATTGGCAGGCATAGTACACAAGTGTGCACTCTCTATTCCTTCACTCTCATAGTCCGATGTCCGAATCCGACTCGACCAGAGAGAGATCAGGTGCAGGACCGACGGCTTAACGTGCTCTCCGAGGTACGGGGGTGGATCACACCGCCAACTTCCCAACTTCGGGCAAATATTGAGAAAATATTAAACAGAAAACTCAATATTTATTTTTGAAGTGGCACCACTAGACCAATGAGGCAGTTAATAATCTGAAAGGAAGTAATTAAAAACTAAGTCAAATAAAACTTTTATGTTAACGAAAACAAATCTATGGTCCCACTTAGCAGACTTTCCACTGCCACGAGATTGGTACTTACAAAAAATGTATTTAAAGAAGGCTATAATCGGGTATTGTGTGAAACAGATACGTATATGTCATTAGCGGTCACGTCACGTCTTGGAGTACCTTCGGAGAGACGTCACGCGTCTCCCTTCCGCTGACAACGTCGTCATTATGACATACGCCGGTGAGAGACGGAGCCGAGGAATGTTTAAGTAACTTGCATGTATGCAAATATTCCACGCGTACCGTGGCACATACAAATAACAGAATTAACCATTTTTAGCTTCCTTTCAAAAATACATAGCATCAGGCCTCATTCTCATAGGAGCAGGCAGAGACCGTGCCCTTCCACTTGCCATGATCCTTGCATATCTCCTTCGCTTCTTTCGTTCTCATTAGACCATTAATTGTAACTATTATAAACTAGCAAGGAATGGTAGGTTCTTGATAAATAAGATGATTAA
Source organism: Elymnias hypermnestra (assembly GCA_015832385.1). Lineage (NCBI taxonomy): Eukaryota > Metazoa > Arthropoda > Insecta > Lepidoptera > Nymphalidae > Elymnias > Elymnias hypermnestra. The sequence continues at coordinate 3,235,288 of JACTOM010000907.1, forward strand.
GAAATGTATTTGGCGCCAAATACTGTCATGCCGTACTATCTTCATTAGCAAAAAATGTATAAAACATCGTAGAAGTTAGTTGAGTGGACAGTTTTTAAATAACGTTAGCTACAAGTTATTGTGTTTTAAGTTAGTTGTGTCGGTTTTAAAAGGGGCTGCTTTGTGATACAAAGCTGAATATAAAAAAGAAACAAAAAGTGGCAGCCCATTAACGTCCCACTGCTGGGCACAGGCTTCCTCACTCCGAGTAGAGAGGGTTTTTAGAGCATAGACCCACCGCGCTGCTCCACTGCAGATTGGCAGGCATAGTCCACAAGGGTACTCTCTATTCCTTCACTCTCATAGTCCAATGTGACAGTAATCCGACACAAGCGAAGAAAGATCGGGCGCAGGACCGACGGCTTATCGTGCTCTCCGAGGCACGGGGATAAGTTACACCTCCAACTTCCCAACTACGGGCAAATATTGAGAAATCTAATTAGAATACTCAATATTGATTTTTGAATTGGCCCGACCCGGGACTCGATCCCAGGACCTCATGTCAATAGTCGAACATGCTAACCACTAGACCAATGAGGCAGTCAAACCTAAATTACATTAAATTAAAACTGATGTCTTTTTGATATGTCATAATGATAATTGTGTGCTATTTGTTTTTATATTTAATGATAATGGATGTCATAAGATTTTAAACTATATATTTTTTACTTTTTAAAAATTTTATTGTATAGAAGCTATGCTATGTTTGGTGTATTGACGGCTTACAAAAACCGTAAGAGTTATTGTTTTAGGGGCTACAGCGTGGCGATATCTTTTGTTCTGGAAATAGTGTGATAAGAGAACGTTGTGGTATAAAAGAAGATGTAGTGACTAAAAATGAGAAAGGTATGCGCTTAGATGGTTTGGGCACGTAGAGATGAATGAAAGGAGACTGACAAAAAGGATTAATGAGACAAGAGTGAATGCGAAACATGGAAGGGGAAGACCAAGGTGAACATTCCTGGACTAACTCCAGGACATTTTAAATAAGGGCCAGGTCAAGAGTACTTTAAACCGACGAAAGGTTTAATGAGAATAAAAGAAGTAAAGGTGATTTGCAAGGATCGTGGCAAGTGGAAGGACGTTGTCTCTGCCTACCCCTATGGGAATGAGGCGTGATGCTATGTACGTATTTATGTAAAAAGGGTTCGTAAGGAAGTTTTGTGTAGTAAGTACAACGACTATGCTTAGTTTACTATAATGTCTATTCCCTCACACTTCTTGAGTACTTGCTTCAAAACACCACACTATACTATATTGTGTCACTGCACTTTCACTAACCCAAAAGATATTTAAGTCTTCTCTTTGTTCGTGTGATATCTTCTGTTTAGCAGCTTCAGGATTCACGTGATGGCGAAGTCTTTGGTGATTAGCTTTAGCAATACTTTCGATGTAATTATTAACGAACTCTATGTTTAGGTCCTTGTGAAGATCGCTATTTTGAGATTGCTAGGTTTGGTACATCCCCAAAGTTGAATACCATAAGTCCAAACTGGTATTAGGACCGTTTTATATAGTAGTAGCTTACTGAATGCCTTCCAAGTAGCCTATACATCTCTTCGCGTTTCTTTTTAAGATGAGCATCAAACTTTTGTCTTCAGCGACATTAGATGTTCCCATTGCTGAAGACAGGTCTTCACACTCACAGTTACTCAGGGGATATGCAGATTTCCTCACCATGTTTTGACGGCCTCGCTGTCGATCTCCGGTAGGACGAATTTAGGAAATTGTATCTTCTAATTTGTCTGAGTCTGGACTGGTGGGAGGCTTCGGCCGTGATAGTTACCACCCTACCAGCAAAAACGTACCGCCAAACAAAGAGATTTATGTTCCGGTACGATGCTGTGTAGAAACCGTAAGGGGTATATCGCCTCTTAACAGATCGCGCTTCCATCTTAGACTGTATCATCGCTTACCATCAGGTGAGATCACAGTCAAGTCAGCAATAATAAAGACATGTTCCTCAGGGTTCGAAGCCGCAACTTCTCTAAACGTGAATCCACATATCTCACCACTTGGACATCATGGCTTTCAAGAGAGGACAATTATTTATAAATAGGCTTAATTTTGATATGTAAGACTGAGATATCCTCGCTTTGAATGCAGCAATAGATCGCGTGACGAACGGACAAAAGGACTCTCTGAGATATTTCAGCTTGTATTAATGAACCACGCCTCAGGCAAGTACACCCTATTGTTTAAGAATAGTCACATCTATAGGTGTGATAAATCAAATCAAATCAAAATCAAAATATCTTTATTCAAGTAGGCATATTACAGCACTTTTGAATCGTCAAATAATATTTTCTTTTCTTTTCCTTTCCACACTCTAATTCTAATGTACGTCTGATGGTGATACTCCAGAATGACTTAAAATCTAAAGTTACGAGGATTCCTTCGCGCCCTGATCCGAGAAGAGCCCACAACAAACTCAGTCGGGTATTCTGTTTTTTTTTTGTTAACATCATCATTACATTATCATATTAGTTTAATATATTTCAATTCAAATTAGAGCAGTTCGTTCACTCCCACGCGTTTCTATCGTCTAAGTACTCTTGCAAATTATAATACGATATTTCTATCAACTTTCTTTTAACAAAGACTTTGAATTTATTAATTGACATTTCTAAAACGTCTTGTGGGAGCTTATTATAGTAACTTATACAGTTACCCTTAAATGATTTGTTAATTTTATACAGCCTCTTCCTATCCTAGCCTATCATTTAATTATTAGATAAAAATTCAAATCAATTTTCAAATAAAAGTTCAAAGATTTCGTCATCTTTCTAGAAGGAGTAAACCTCATCTGTTCTCAGTAACTAGACACCGGTTTTGTCTGTTTAATACGAGGATTAGATTGAAATATATTGTAATATCTATATTACTTGAAGTAGTTTAATGTAGATTTATTATGTATGATATAATAAACACAAAAACAATATAAATAATGCATTAAATAACGCGATATCGTGATATCTTTCAATATAATCCACTTAAATTATACGATGTTAAAGATCATAATAATATACACGAAATTCTTAAGGTAACTATCATATTTAAATTGATAAGAATTAATGCTGCATCTGTCTGTAGAACTGCTGCCACTTTTCTTAAGATACATACATACATACCATCACGCCTCATTCCCATAGGGGTAGGCAGAGACAAAGTCCTTCCACTGGCCACGATCCTTGCATTTCTCCTTCGCTTCTTTCATTCTCATTAAACCTTTCATACAAGTTCGTCGGTTTAGAGTACTCTTGACCTGGCCGTTATTTAAAATGTCCTGGATTTGGTCCAGGAACGTTCGCCTTGGTCTTCCCCTTCCAACTTTCGCATTCACTCTTGACTCATAAATCCTTTTTGTCAGTCTCCTTTCATTCATTCTCTCTACATGCCCAAACCATCTAGGAATACCTTTCCCAATTTTAATCACTAAGCCTTCTTTTATACCACAACTTTCTTTTATCACACTATCTCTTAGTCTGTTACTCAGTTTTAATCCACTCATGCTTCGGAGTAATTCATTCATTCTTAACCCAAACATACTTTCTCTTAAATCTGTCAAACATTTATCCATGAATAGGTTGAACAGCGTTGGCACCAACACTCCAGCATGCACTGCCAGTCTAGCCCTTTGAGACACCATCTGGCTATTCATAAAAGCATGCAGAGCACCATTTACCATATTCCCTGCATTCACTCTCCTTTCGATATCACTTTCACATGTTCCATCTTTTGTAAATTTAGATCCCAAGTATACAAATTCTTTCACCTCTTCCACTTGTTCCCCATCTATCAAAATATTGCCATTCATCATAGATTCATCTCGTTCAAAAAGCATAACTTTCGTTTTGTTTACATTCACTTTCATTCCTTTCCCTTTCAAAGCTTCATTCATAATATTTAGCATCTCCTGAAGCTCGTTAGCGGATGACGCAAGTATTACTTGATCATCAGCGTAGAGTAAACATTTGATGAGTAATTCATTCATTCTTAACCCATACATACTTTCTTTTAAATCTGTCAAACATTTATCCATGAATAGGTTGAACAGCCATGGTGACGCAACACATCCCTGTCGAACACCTCTTTCGACAGGAAACCACTCCGTGTACGCTCCGTTTATTCTGACACAGGCACTAGAACCCTCATAGAGAGACTTCAATGCTTGAATCAGATTACCGCTCACCTCATACATTGATAACGTTGACCACAGATCATTCCTCACCACTCGATCGTAGGTCTCGAGAATCTCGAATCTCTATGATCGAGATTCTTAAGATAACTGTGTATTTTGAGTTATCCTTAAATGGACTTTTATATAGATCTATAACAAATAAATATTTAACTGTGCTTTATGTTGTTATATCTCTAAAGCATAAGGCACTGTTTTCAATGAAAGCTCTATCTGTTGCATTTTCCGACTTTCATCGACAATTATGTTTATATTTCAACAAATCTACACAAAACCTGGACAAATTATATAACGAAATATCCTCCATAATTCATTATAGCCATTGATGAAAACTACATGAAAATCCATTCATTAGCTTTTGTGTTAATTGCGAAAAGATAGAGGAGTTTGGTTCTACCTAAGGATACAGTATGTTGGTAGGTTATGTATTCTTTATTAGAAGTGTTGTTCTCGTTACAGTTGAAATATAAAACACAAACAAACATAATTAACCGTAAACGATTTCGGCTTAATTAATTTCTGTTTACCCAGTTAAGATAGAATAACAAATTCGTTCAACGATCCATCCCAATAACAACATAAACAGGCGAGTCATAAAACGGAGGCTTCCTTGCGAATTTTATTTCCTCTCTCGTTAAACGAAAAACGGGTGCCTTAGTGAAATTATTGTGATATAAATGTTAAAATTTGTTTATTTTCTGTTAAATTATAATGTTTTTTTTCGAACTGTGTTTAGCTGTTAGCCCTACTGGCTTTTACAGCGTAACCGGGAGGAGGACGGGCTCTTATGGAGGCCGCCACATTTCGAGTGCGAGCCCTGAAAAGGGCTCGCTCTCCGGGGAAACGCCGCTCCAAGGGCGTCTCCTGCGAGACCGAGCCTCGGCTTGGAGCGACGTTATCGCTGAAACATCACCTGAAAAGGAAGAATCAGAAGCGCCCCCGGGAACGTGGGTGAAGTCCACGTCCGGGTGACGTCAGAAATCGGGGACCTCGACTCCGCCGGCGGAATCGCTGTGTAACTTTTGTGTGAGTGTCTGTCCCTACCTGGTATGGTAGATTGTCGATAGTAATCGTATCGTCGGGGTCGTTAAGGACATATTTAGGCCGTCTCTTCAAAAATTAGTGACTAAAATTGAAAAAGCTATGCTTAGATGGTTTGGACATGTAGAGAGAATGAATGAAAGGAGACTGACAAAAAGGATTTATGAGTCAAGAGTGAATGCGAAAGGTTGAAGGGGAAGACCAAGGCGAACGTTCATGGACCAAATCCAGGACATTTTAAATAACGGCCAGGTCAAGAGGACTCTCACCTGATGAAAAATGGGTGCCTTAGTGAAATTATTGTGATATAAAAGTTAAAATTTGTTTATTTTCTGTTAAATAATAATGTTAGTGACTAAAATTGAGAAAGGTATGCTTAGATGGTTTTGACACGTAGAGAGAATGAATAAAAGAAGACTGACAAAAAGGATTTATGAGTCAAAAGTCAATGGCAAAGTTGGAAGGGGAAGACCAAGGCGAACGTTCCTGGACCAAATTAACATCCAGGACATTTTAAATAACGGCCAGGTCAAGAGGACTCTCACCTGACGAACTTGTATGAAAGGTTTAATAAGAATAAAAGAAGCGAAGGCGATATGCAAGGATCATGGCAAGTGGAAGGATGTGGTCTCTGCCTACCCCTATGAGAATGAGTATGTATGTTAAAACAATAGATTTTGTAGAGCGTAGTTCCCAATCCTGAGAGAATAGTATGAAATCCATTATTAATGACCATCTCTAAATCTGTGTATCAAATTTCTTTTAAATCGGTTCAATAGTTTTGGAGTAATAGCGCGACAAACAAACAGAGTTACTTTCGTATTTATAATATTAAGGATGGCTTTTTAACACCCATGAGAGTAAAACTTTATTTATTTATAACGAATCGAAAAAATAAGTTTCAAACTTCTAGCTCTAAAATTGATGATACTTCCATCCTTTACAACGCTTTTATATTAAAAGTAGCCTATGTCCTCAAGCTCTAGAGGTTCCGAATCTGTTTCTCTCATAAACCCCTTTCAGAATTTTCTTGGTTCCGGTTGAAGCCCTTCAGATTCAACACCATACCATAATCCTAAAACTCAACTGAAAATAAAGACAATAAACCAGAATACCCCACTAAAACCCTTCCAATCCTTTAGTAGCGCATCAGAGGATCGGTTGACGCAATCTACCCTGGTACTCCAGGATACCCCCGCTGAGAAACTTAGGAAGGGGGCAGGAGAAGCGCAAATCAACCCCTCCGACTACAGAGTCCTCCCTCTGTCTCTTATCGAAATAACACATTCGCCGAAGGAGGCTACTGCCTTCCATTCCCTTTCGCTAGTGAGCATTGATCCGGATTTACTATTTGTGCATCCCCATTTCTTTGTCACACCAATGTACACTTTGGGGGTCCACCTGAACCACTTTGGTATACACTATTCTAAACTATCTGTACCACATTTCATTTAAAACGGTTCAGTAGTCGTGAAAGCGTTTATAATATTAGTAAGTACGTACTTTAACTGCGGGACGAGGCATAATCCATTATCTAATTACAGTATCCATACAATGAACGTACAAATAATAAAAGTCAAAGAGACAGTCGTTACACAGTATAATTGAAATCCTATTATGCCGACTCGGCTGGAGTCACGCGATATGAATACGCACGATATTGCTGGAGTTTCTACGTATGTGCAAAACAAACAAATCGATCAAACTTTTTCATCTATTCAGGTAGAAAAGAAGATGTAGCGACTATAAGGCTTAAATGGTTCGGGCACGTAGAGAGAATGAATGAAAGGAGACTGACAAAAAGGAATTATGAGCCAAGAGTGAACGGGAAAGTTGGAAGGGAAAGACCGAGGCGAACGTTCCTGTACCAAATCCAGAAAATTTTAAACAAGGGCCAAGTCAAGAGTAATGAGAATGAAAGAAGGAGATATGCAAGGATCGTGGCAAGTGGAAGGACGTGGTCTCTGCCTTCCCCTATGGGAATGAGGCGTGATGCATGTAAAAATTCCCTATTAGTGCGAGACTACTCAACCGACTCAACTTACTTAGCATTGTTACACGTCAAGCTGTGAGTAGTAGCCTATTAACGTTCTACTGCTGGGCCCAGGCTTCCTAAACCATAGGAGAGAGGGTTTTCAGAGCATAGACCCATACTGCTCCAATGGCAAACATAGTAAACAAATGTCATAGTGGAATGTGACGGCAATGCGACACTCGCGGAGAGATCAGGCGCAGAACCGACTGCTTAACGTGCCTCTTCGAGGCACGGAAGTGGAGCACACCATCAACTGCACAACATAGGGCAAATCCTGAGAATCTCATAACAGAAAACTCAATATCGATTATGGATTCGCCCGACCCCGGCTTCAAATCATGTCTGTAGTAGCCAACGAGGCAGTCTCCTAAAGTATTGCTTCAATAAAACTTTATGGTGCGAAATACGAAAGCCCTATATATTTTTGAAGTGAAACTTCTTTAGGCGCATGAGGGGTAAAATTTTAACGGACGTAACGCGTGATTAGCGACACGAAGATGTGCAGCGTTGCAATGCTAATTCGTCTGAAGGTTGGGCAGTTTTAATATTTACAAATGACGTGGCATTTCAATTTGCCACTCCTCACTTAATATACTAATTTTCACCCTCGGATGTGGCGTCACAATCTTGGGTTTTATCTGCCATAATGTGGGTAGTCGGGCAAGGAGATCAACGTCGGGTATTTCAATAAAATATTCCACGATACAATTAGTTCCTTCCTTATTAATTTCACTATAATAAATCAACACTTACAATTTTAGATAATTAATAAAGTATAACTAGATTTAAAAACATTCGACCAGAACACGTGGGCGCGTGCGCACTCTATGAAATCCGAACCAATAATGGCCGCGATCCCAGCGTTCGGTGTGTCAGCTGTCAACATCAAAAATGTCAAGTCCGATTCGAAAGTAAACCGATTAACAATCTGTGAGCCGTCATATAAAATGATTTATTAATAATTTCTAATATTGAATAAAAAAAAACGTGGTATTTTTATTTCAAATTCGCCATTTGAGATTTCGATAAAACATTTGTATTAATTTTCAATTACAATAAAACCATTAAATTCCTAACATATCTTCCTTTTTCTCTGTCTCTAAATCTCGAAAATCTAAAGTTTTTGAATTTAAATATAAACAAGACTTAGTCTGCCAAAGGAGTTTCACTTCTGACATGTGTACTTTGTACGCACACACTTTTAATTTTATAAACAATTTTGGATTTACGGGATACTACGTGTTTGCTATCCATCATCTATATATACCACTAAAATAAATATGGGCGATTTGCTAATAGATAATAATAATAGAAACACAGCAAGCTTACAGCAAGTCACTAACGAGGATTATGCAAATATCTGTATAACAATTAATGCAAAACTCAAACACTATGGCTAAAATGTGTATAGAATCGAAAGCCTTCACAGCGCGAGCGGTAGACGGACAAGTTTCGGAGATTATCCGGATAATACTATTACGGTTAAGGCAGATTGAGCTAAATTGTAACGTGCACACGAAATTTCAGTATATCCCGAAGTTTCGCAGAATGTCAGTAACACAACTGACCCGGGATAATTGCACTCACGAAAGTCAGAGTACTTTTAAATTTATTTTACGAAAAACTGAAATATTAAACTTGTACCGACGTCCGGAAATAATTTGCAGGGTTGAGCATACGTATATAAAATAAGATACTACTACTACTACTACGATATCTATAGAGAACTCTAATACGTAATCGTATTATACAATTGACTGATATTTCAATTCAATTGGATTTGTTATAAAATAATAACTAGTGTGTCTTCCTCTTGTCTTCACGGTAGGATCTATCTTCCCAATCGGTGGTTAATTTATCACCAACGGAGGGATTCCAAAGTATTTCTTAAGCGTCTTTGAATAAAGATTCCTTTTCATATTTTTCACAATGTTTAACGAATTTTGCTGTAGTCTAACTTTTCAGCATCCTCAGAAAAATATGAACTTTAGATTTCAAATAATACGCAAGTTGGAGTCGTATTATGATATTTGAAATCTGTATGGTTTCTACACAGCATCGTATTGGATAGAAAAAAAATATTGCTTGGCGGCACGTCTTTGCTGGTAGAATCGTAATCGTACTCAGACAAATTAGAAAATGCATCATCATCATCTCATAATACACGATCATGTAGGGATTATAACCATCGGCTTCTGGCAATCCTTTTCAGGTCACCTATCCACCTGATCGTCCCCACACCAGCACCTTGGGACCTCAATATCCATTACAAAATGCGGTGGCGTACTCGTCAAAATTACCACAGTTAAAAACAATTGTCAAAAAAAGGGTTTTGCAAATATACAAACAAAAGTATTTGAAATTTTTGAAATATAAAGAAAAATGAAGAAAGAGAAATATAAAGAAGAAGAAAGTTTCTCGAAAGAGAGAATTTATACTGTAAAAGAAACCTTAAATAAAATAAACTACACAACCTCGTTTTAAGTCTGATATTACAAAAGGTAAAGCGGTCGACAAAAGTGTTCGGTTGGCAAATTAGTGGCCGCTATTACAGGTTATTCGTCCAGAGTACTTCCACGTTAATGTTTGCTCATTATGTGCTGTGCCCTTTGTTCATGGAGAAATATCGCCTGAAACATTTGGCTGTAGGGTCAACCGACCTTGACGCGAAAATCCCAGTCTTTTTTTCATTTTCGACAAATTTCCACTTAAGTATAATCACGCCAAATGGAAAGCTATGTGGTCTAAGCTGAACTTGCCCAGAAAGTCCTATGCACTATTATTTTAAACCTCTTTGGATTATATGGATCTGAATACATTTATTGTCAGTGTTAATCAAATCCAATCAAAAATTATTTATCATCTTTCTTTCTGGGAGTCTGTTACAAATATTTTAGGGTGTTTTTAGGGATTTTCTTCGACCCAAGTTATATATCGAGCAGCCCAATAAATCAACAGCATTATCATATAGTACATCGTATGACAATTTTTTTTTTATAATTACAACAGACAAACTAGCTGCAGGGTCATCTGATTGTAAGTGATCACCTCCGCCCATGGTGACCTGCAGCACAAAGGATTGTTCTCCCAGATGGTGGGAGTTTAATTTCCCCTTAAACTATTGATAGGAGTTGTCCACATTTTGCAAGTTCGCGGGGGAAAGGATCGGCCAAACTGATTGGGTGAGTCGTTAAAGGGTGCAATTCATCCAGAAAGTGTGGTGGAATTTATTTCCAACAGATGATGATTCGTAGAATTTTGATGGCGTTACTAATTTAAGTAGTTTCTCTGAACACTCTTTATATCCTACAGAATAATAACGAGTAATAGACCCTATAGAAGACTTAGAGGGAACTAATGGCCAAATGTAAACAATATTTATAAATAGAAATTAACTTAATTTTTTTCTATTGCTGATAGATTAACACTAAAACGTCACTTGATGGTAAGCGTGCTAAGAAGTAATTTACTTCTTATGGTTTCTACACAGCATAGTATCGTATCTCAAATTTTATAATTGGCGACAAATTAAAAGATGCAATATCCGAAATTTACTTTGCTGTCATTTAATTATGTACTCAACATCTCTTTTAATTTTTGTTTTGGTTGGGAAATGCTTTTTGGATACCGGATGCAGCAAAATCCAGCACCCAGGAGTGTGAAATTAGCTGGCTGTACCAGGGTGCCCAATAAAACCCAGCAGAACTATCTTTATCCGGACTGTGGGATAAAGACATTTGCTGCCGCATTCGGTTCTAGCATCACCAGATAAGTCCGACTTCTAGACGCAGTTCAGGGAAAGCTGAAGGGCAAAATTAGGGACCTCTCCGGCAAAAGGAAGTAGAATTCTCTGCAATTTGCCTTTTCCTTTCTAGTGCCATAATCTAGGAGACCGCAGCCTCCAACTTTGCTTAAGATTCCAACTAACGAAACGGATACTCACATCATTAAGGACATCTATACTCACTGTTAACATGTCTCTTTATGTATATAGATCACTTGGTTACTAATGTAATTTCCAGAATCCAATAACTGGAAAATGTAGCAATTACATCTTGCAACACTGTGCATGAAACTGGGAAGCAGATTGCACTCAACACATTGCAGAAAGAGGGTAAAACAAACGTTTTTTCAACGTTATCCAATAGTTTATTTTAGTAGCCCCCATTTCACGAGGAAGCAACCGCCATTTGTCATTGTCGCCTGTCAATCTTGCACTGTGGAGATGGTTGATTTGACAAGATAATTATATCACCCAATCTTTAGGTCTCTGGGAAATGATAAATCTCTTTCGTTCGTTTCAATCTTATTGATCGTGTCGGGTTAATAATTTGCAGTAATATACTGAGTAATGGAATAGATAAGCCATGTAAGCTACTAGATTAATGGGCGTTCGGAGTGTCTACGATTAAAAGAAGCCTATGAAAATAAAGACAACTTGGCGGGTGCTTAAGAAGTGACGACAAAAATGAAAATTTCATCAAGGCTATGTCAGCAATACGAAATATAAGCATTTGTTTTTTGCTTTACACGAAGCTTGCTCATATTACGGAATAGACACTCTACAAAATAGGAGAAAGCAAAGTGATATGCTGCTATTGCAAGCAATCTTAACAGGAAAAATTTACTGTCCATTCTTACTATCAGCGATATCAATTAACGTCCCGTCTGCTAGAACACGTCATACACCTTTGTTGCACGTACCCCATCAACACACCAACTATGCCCTTAATTCCATAATACCACGTCTTTCACTAACTTATAACAAATATTATTTACAACTTGACTTATTCTATCTAAAGAATCCCTAAAAAAGGGGATAATCAAACCTAATACTGGGGATACTGGCCTTGGTTATTATACACATATTCTAAACTACATATACGCATACCAGCTTTTCTTTTTTTTATATAAAGCAGGCACTGATTCTTCTTACACAAATACACTCACTAATTCCCACTACCCTCTCACACCTTCAAAACACTCCCTAACAACACAGCGAATATCTTAGTTTGTCTTTTAATTGTTTCCAAATTCTTGCTTCCTAATATCTACTCTGTTATTTTGAATATTATTTAATAATTTGTGTAATCCGTAATTGGCCTTATTTTAAATATATTAATTATTCCGTGTTACCAATAAATAAATGAATAAAGAGATAACATTAGAATGTCTCAAATCAAATCAAAAATTCTACATCCTAGTAAGCTTTTACAGCACTTTAAATCATGAAATATTAGGCATTTTTAATAATTCTATTTATCTACTTGAAACCTTTTTTAATTTGTTCATCTTCTTTGGGGAAAATCCCGTAATAAATGCATAATCACATGTCCTTTTTTATAACGCTTATATTTGTATTATAAAAATCACCATGTCACATTAACTACCAGCTTTTATTCTCTCCATTATTTAAGCATGCACAAAATGCAATACACTGATAATTACTTCACCATTTTAATTTATACAATTTAGCACTACTTCTCTTAAATCAACTACTTCACGAAACACAGCTCGAAACACTAACTGATACAATTATTCCAAATTACCTCGTATTGCATAACATTTCGTAACATGGGTTTTGGTATTTTGTACTGTTGCCTCTATCTTACTATCTATAGTCTAACTTTAGCTTCACCTATATGTACTGTAATGGCATGAACTCAATTTTTAACAGTTTATAACGTATGATTGAAAGGCTTTTTCTTTAATTCGTCGTCTGACAGATGTTGATACTGCCAGACTGGTATATTTGAGCTATTTTCACAGCATTATGTCATACGGTATTCTACTTTGGGGTAATGCTGCTGATATAGATGCAATATTTGTGCTGCAGAAAAGGGCCGTTCGTGCGATTTACAATATGGGTCCAAGAGAGTCGCTAAGAAACAAATTCAAGGCAGTTAACATAATGACAGTTCACTGCGTATATATATTAGAAAACTTGTTGTATGTACATAAAAACATTGACTCTTTTAATAAAAAGAGTGAATGTACATCATATAACTTACGAAACCAAAACAAACTTGTTATAAATTCTAGTAGGCTGCATAAGATTAACAACTCATTTAAGGGTAACTGTATACGTTTCTATAATAAACTCCCACAAGACGTTCTAGAGATGTCAATTAATAAATTCAAAGTCTTTGTTAAAAGAAAGTTGATAGAAAAATCGTATTATAAGTTGCAAGAGTACTTAGACGATAGAAACGCGTGGGAGTGAACGAACTGCTCTAATTTTAATTAAAATATAGTAAACTAATATGTTATTGTAACGATGATGGTAAAAAAAAAAATACCCGACTGAGTTTATTGCGGGTTCTTCTCGGATCAGGGCGCGAAGGAACCCTCGTAACTTTAGTTTTTAAGCCGATTTTGAGTACCATCATCAGACGTATATTAGAATGAGAGTGTGGAAAAAAATATATAATTTGACGATCCAAAAGTGCTGTAATATGCCTACTTGAATAAAGATATTTTTGATTTGATTTAATTTAAGGAACGAATTACTGCCCGTTCTGGTGATTCGAAGGGGGTTTATATTTATAAATCACCCCAAGTGTATAACGTAGTATAATAAGTAGGTACAAATTTCCTTGATAGAATTGCTCGTGTTATCAATGCCATAACGTACCTAATAATGATCCTGTCGAGGCATATTACGTAAGGCCGACACAAATGATTGGATATTAAGTACTGTCACATCGACTATCATTGTCTCAATTATTATCTTGTTAAAGTGCCTCTTCATTTTTCTTGAAGGTTAGCTGCTAGCTTTTTGAGTTTATTTCTATCTTTCGCAAGATGGAACAGCTCGGCTGCGGACTTTATTCCTGTCCATTCGCGTATGTTCCGCAGCCAAGACTTCTTTCTGCGTCCAGCACGCCTTTTGCCCTCAACCTTGCCCATCATAACAAGTTAGAGTAACCCGTAGCTATCGTGCCTAAGTACGTGGCCGAGATACTCAACTTTCCGCCTGTTGATGGTATGCATAAGTTTCCGGGTCATACCGACGCACTGGAGTACGGTTTCGTTGCGAATTTTTTACGTCCAACTGATACGAAGCATGCGGCGGTAACACCAGACCTCAAACGCCTCAAGGCGTCTTATGGTGTCCTGTTTCAGGGTCCATGCCTCGCATCCGCATGTAAGAACTGGCCAGTCAATTATTATATCGAGTCATAAAAGCTAGTTCGTAGTAACCCACAAATCCAAAAGTTTTCATAGAAATCCTTTTGGTCTTTGGAGCATTCTGATTAGTCCAACATTAGAAATAACTAACGAGATTTATAAATTGATAATTTGATGAATAATGAATTCTTCCCTTTTGCCCTGCTTGACGGTTGTCAAACTTGGAAGTGTACCACAAATATAAAAAAAAAACAAAATAACTACTTGCTTAGAGCGAAGCATGTTGAATATTAAAAAAATACAAAAAATAAACCATAACAAAATAAGGGCTGCAACAAAACAAAAAATTAAAATGGAAATGGGCTGGCCATGTGGCACAAATCCAAGATCACAGGTGGACGCTAGCTGTAACGTCATGGAAGGGTCCAAAAGGAAAAGAAGGATTGGAAGACCCTTGACAAGAAATTGCGGGGACTAGCTAGCTGCAAGTCGCCAAGGATAGGAACAAATGGTTGTCTTTGGAGGAGGCCTTCACCCAATAAAGTGGGGTTTATATATTATAGATTATATATTTTATTAATTGTTAAAGATCAATGTACAGCAAGAAATAAAAGGCTTTTTTATTTTACTTTATTTATAATTTGATAACTGTGGGTTATCATTGATTTACATTGGAGCCAAGTTACGATGGAGCTGCCGTGTTCAATGGGCAAAAGTCCCTTATACACTCTGGATTATAAAAGAATTCATCAGGACAGGAAAACTTTTACAGTTGATTAATATTTCCAAGAGAAAACTGATCCGGATCCTAATTGTTAAACGTTATCTCCTTGATAGAATCTACTAGTACTACATTAATTACCAATGGAGAAGCCTGACAATTAAAAAAGAGAGATGAGATAACTTTAATAAAAACTATTTGTCTAAATAGCAGTCATTATTTAGCAATCCCAAAACTAATGCCTCTTAGGGGACATAACATATTGTAGCCACCCTTGATTGCCCGCATTTTATCAAAACCATTTAATATTCCCATAACGCTATAATAATTGCCTATTAATTAACAATTAATATATATTAAATGCAAGTTAATTTATCGGATAGGGGAAGATTATTTTGGAATATTTAGTTTATTGATGCCATCTATCTGTACATATAAAATACGTAAGCTGTTGTGCCCTGAATTAAAAAGGCAATGATGCAACGATAATTTTAGACAAAGTGACTTTGCATAGAAGTTAAAGATATTGAGTAGTCCCCAATATTCCTCAGGAATCGGAAGCTATGCGTGTAGAAACAAATGCTCATAAGACCTGTATTAAGAAGACGTATATTGCGCTTTCTTAGATTTAGATAGGGCCTATGATCGAGTGGTGAGGAATGAACTGTGGTCAACGTTATCTACGTATGGGGTGAGCGGTTGTCTGATCCAAGCATTGAAGTCTCTCTATGAGGGTTCTAGTGCCTGTGTCAGAATAAACACGGCGTACACGGAGTGGTTTTCTGTCTAAAGAGGGGTTCGACAGGGATGTGTTGCATCACCATGGCTGTTCAACCTATTCATGGATAACTGTTTGGCAGATTTAAAAGAAAATATGTACGGGTTAAGAATGAATGAATTACTCATCAAATGTTTACTCTACGGCGATGATCAAGTAATACCTGCGTCATCCGCTAATGAGCTACAGGAGATGGTAAATATTATGAATAAAGCTTTGAAAGGGAAAGGAATGAAAGTGAATGTCAACGAAACGAAAGTTATGCTATTTGAAAGAGATGAATCTAGGATGAATGGCAAAATTTTGATTGATGGGGAACAAGTGGAAGAAGTGAAAGAGTTTGTATACTAGGGATCTAAATTTACAAAAGATGGAACATGGTCCATCTTTTGTAAATTTGTGAAAGTGATACTGAAAGGAGAGTGAATGCAGGGAATATAGTAAATGGTACTCTGCACGCCTTTATGAATAGCCAGATGGTGTCTCAAAGGGCTAGGCTGGTTGTGCATGCTGGAGTGTTGGTGCCAACACTTATGTATGGTAGTGAAAGTTGGGTATGGCAGAAGAATCGCAAAAGTAAAATAAATGCGGTAGAGATGAGAGCGTTGAGAAGCATGAGTGGATTAAAACTGAGTGACAGAGTGAGAAATAGTGTGATAAGAGAACGTTGTGGTATAAAAGAAGACGTAGTGACTAAAATTGAAAAAGGTATGCTTAGATGGTTTGGGCATGTAGAGAGAATGAATGAAAGGAGACTGACAAAAAGGATTTATGAGTCAAGAGTGAATGCGAAAGTTGGAAG
>JACTOM010000907.1:3262894-3324902 GCA_015832385.1 Elymnias hypermnestra
GGCCCGACCCGGGACTCGAACCCAGGACCTCATGTCTGTAGTCGAACATGCTAACCACTAGACCAATGAGGCAGTTTATTATTTATTTAAATATATATTAAGTTAATAGTAGCCTCTTAACGTATTTGTGTTGGACACAAGCCTCCTCATTTATAGGAGAGAGGGATTTTTGAGCATACGCCTAACACAATGATCCACTGCTCTTTGCATAAACGTATTCGTATACATCAGGATTACTCCTGTAATATGGAGGTTTCCTCACGAGTCTGCTTCACGTGTATCTAATTAATGCATGTTTATTTATTTATGCCCAGCGTCTACTCTCACGTCTCTCTTCTCTTTTCTTAGATCGTCTCCCTAACGCTGGTTTATTTGGAAGAAAGCATTGGCATATTAAAAGTATGTTATTCTGATTAATCGTATTTTTATATTTTAGTTTTTAAGGTAAGTAGCAGCCTATTAACGTCCCACTGCTGAGCACAGGCCTCCTGACTCATATGAGAAAGGGTTTTTAGAGCATAGACCCACCACGCTGCTCCAATGCAGGTTGGAAGGCATAGTACACAAGCGCATTCTCAATTCCTTCCCTCTCATGGTCCAATGTAACGGGAATCCGCAAGATTGGAGAGAGATCAAGCGCAGGATCGACGGCTTAAGGTGCTCTCTAAGGCACGGGGTCGTGGATACCGCCAACTTCCCAACTTCAGGCAAATATTAAGAAAACCTTAATAGAAAACTCAATATATTTTGTATTTCCCGACCCGACTCGAACCCAGGACCTCATGTATATAGTCGAACATGCTAACCACTAGACCAATAAGGAATCCGTAGTAGTTACGTTCAAAACGGTCTCACTGGTTTCGGGATACAGACAGAATTTGTGTATGCAAATTCCTAATTTTGCTTTAATAGGAATCGAATAAAGGACCTCTGTCAGCGAAGCTAGTACTCAGACCATTACGTCATCAAGACTAAAATGTCTGTAAAGGCACTTTAAAGTACCATTTATAAAGACAGGAACTGTAAATACGTGCACAAGCGTCCAATCTCATGCTCTTTACTGTACTTGTAAAAGTCACTAACAGTTACTCACTCGCAGCACTCGTATAGTCATTAACAGGAGAGTGTTTCCTTCCTTTTAAATTCTTTTTTTTTCCTTAAAGAAGTAACACTTTTCAATTCCAATATATAAGCTAACACTCTTCACAACACATAGCCAAGCCATCATGATCTTTTTATCCCTTATCATAAAGACTGCTTAGAAGAAAAATGCTGGTCTTTCGAGCCGGATCAACTGTTTGTCTTTTTACATACATAAATAGCATCACACCTCATTTCCATAGGGGTAGGCGGAGACCACGTCCTTCCATTTGCCACGATCCTTGCATATCTCCTTTGCTTTTTTCATTCTCATTCAAACTTTTCATACAAGTTCGTCGGCTTAGAGTACTCTTGACCTGGCCGTTATTTAAAATGTCTTGGATTTGGTCCAGGAACATTCCCTATTGTCAGTCTCTTTTCATTCATTCACTCTACGTGTCCAAACTATCTAAGCATACCTTTCTCAATTTTAGTCACTACATCTTTTATACTACAAGGTTTTTCTTCTTGGTGGTCATGAGGAGGGGTTCAGTAGGCACTAATTCAAAGAGTTCGTAAAAACTGCGATTTGATCTTCAAATAGGTGTATTTCAGGATGCCCAAGGATACGTGACAAGGTTTTGAATTTATCTTTTCCACAGAGTATATTTATGTGTTTGTTCACAGATTAGGTATTGGTGTTGTAAATTCACGGGACTACTATTTCATTCACAATCTTTTATTGAATTATATGCACTGCATCAAATGAATTAATGCAATCTTGGAGGAATCTATTAGTTAATATGTACGAGTGTAGATACGTATACATAAATAATGGAGAGATGACCGTCAAAGAATGCATCGCGTGTCGATGAAATCGCTGTTCCGCGTAACGAATGCAACACAGAAAAAAAACAATCTATTGACGCCAGCTGATTACAACCATGTATGTAACTTCTTTTTTTTTTTCTCGCTGGGAAATGCTTTTATGCACTGACCCCGACCGTGTGTCAGGAGTGTGGGACTCGGCGAACAAGCAGACCTCGCAATACCCACTAAAACCCAGCGGAACCCTCTTCATCCATGAATGAAGCACCAGGGGTTCAACTTTCGCATTCATCCCTGGTGCCCCGAATGAATCCGACTGAGGATTCTCGACGATGGACGGACTTACGCTTACAAACGCTGCCTTGTAGCCCGCCTCCTCCGGCGGTATGATGTATGTAACTTCTGTGAAACTACAGTAACTTTGACTAACTCATTGTCTACTGACGTAACAATGCAAATAAAAAAGTTAAAAGTGCCGAAGCCATCGTAGAGGGAGCCACATTTTACTTCCAAGAGTACGTACTTCCCAAGGTCAAAGAAATATAAATTTTGCAGGAGTACAAATATACAATAACCTACCGAAAGAAGTTAGGAATGCCGGGTCATTCAAGATATTTAAAAATAAACTCTAAAAATTCATCCTTAATGACATTAGTTTACTTAAATAAAATACTTGCTATACTGAAACCATCTACACCATTGCAACGGTCCCGCATCAGTCAACTGGTTTTATAATTATTTGTGAGGGTACATTTAATATTCTATCTAATTGCTAAGCAAACCAATTGTTTATTTTATATATTGTTTCTCGTTAGTGAATAAGTTATCATGCTTTGAGAAATAAATTCTTTAAACATAAAAGTGCGTGCGTACAAAGTACACATGCCAGTAGTGTAACTTCTTTGGCAAACTAATTTCAGGTCTTCGAGACTCAGAGGGAGGGAAAAAGACATTAAAATAATAAAAGTGTCAACAATTAACACAAATTTTTATTCAAATCTCAAATGACGAGTTCTACATAAACATGCCGAAGGTTTTTGTAAATATTAATTACATTTTGTTTTTGAATTTAAAATTTAGAAAAGAGAATTTATTTCATATTAAATTTATTAAAAGACGAGTGGCAAATTAAAATGCCACATGTTATTTGTAAATATTAGAACTACCTATTATTTATCCTATAAAGCGTTTACTTGTTAAGTACCGAACGTTTGCCAGCCGCTTTCATAGTAGATACGTGGGTAAATTTCATGGGGAAGCTTATGTGCTAGTACGAACCAGATTTATCCTATGATCTGCAAGAAAAGGAAATTGTCACTTTACCACAAGGTGACACTTTACAAAACCTGCATCCGCCACGTGTAGTGTTCGCTCACGTTCCTGTACATCGTTTGGTTCGATTTCAGACTCTGCAGAACATATTCATGCGAATAGCCACGGGCGCCCCCTGGTTCACGCGCAACATAGATGTCCACCGGTATCGAAACCTCACAACGGTCATCAAACGTTTTAAAACGCTCTCAGCAGTCTACTTTCAGAGAGCCGCCAGTCACCCCAACTCTCTCATCAGAAACGCTGCCTCTTATGGGATTACACTAAAGATCCCGCCTTGGGAGAGGCGGCCCGATCAGGTTCTTGACGACCAAGACGACTAGATTACGCTTGACAATGCCCCCAACACACACGACACACATACACTACGTCTTCGCCGACGTAGACGAGGACCTCGCTATCTAACGCACCACGACCGCACCCCCTAGCCACGAATAATTACACCAATCATTATCCTTTTCAGCAGCAGCAAACGTTGCTCTAAGCCTAGGTCCAAGCCTCAAAGCCCTTAGAGCAACGATTCTCCCACGACGCAGCAGGGCCCTTTAACCGTCCCACCCTCTGCGGAGCATCTGCGCTCGTCATCCTTCTCGGTAACGCTGTAAAAGCCAGTAGGGCTAACAGTTACTACACATTTAGATAAAAAAAAGAGGCAGTATTCATTCTGGCTCTCATTTTCTGGGATTCAGATAACAACAAGCCTCGGCATAGTAAAAATAGTGAGTGTTCTTTATTCTGAACCAAAACATATGATTATTATTTTTCAGCTGCAGATTCTGCATTGAGTGGATTCCTATACGACTTGACATTTACACAGTACTCACACGCACGCATATATGCAAACACAAACACACCTACACATGTCTCCACACACGGACTATCAATCAGCCCACGCAGTCACCAAGTTATGCCTGAAAATCAGCGCTGCAGTTCTGTGACTGGAGCATCTATGCTGAGGCAACGCCCCGTTCAGCCATGTGGATCGGATTCCCAAGACCAAATTGTATTCTTGAGTCAATAAAATGATAATTGTTTTGGGAATACAGATAATTAATTTAGGCTATTTATTACTTAATTTTTTTCTTACTCTAACTTTATTTTTAGTCAATTAAGTAGGATTTTGTGGCTGAATAAAGATTTATTTATTTTATTCATATTAATATTTTTATTTGTTCCAAATTGTACATCCCTAAGCATATATTTATTTCTTTCTTAGTCTATATTTGTTAAATAAGCATTAACTTTTATATGGGTTGTCTGGGAGAGATTTCTTGCAACAATAAGACCTCCTTTTAGCTTAGTTTTCTTGTCTTAGTTTTGTATTTCCTGTGTGTTAGTTTTGTATCTATAGTATTTAATAGTCGTGAGTTACTAAAGAGCTAATTGGGCTAACATTATCTTTCCCTTAAATCACTAAATCCTCGTAATATTAGGGTGTGTGCTCATTTTTCTTAATTTTGTATATTTGCGAAAAATTTTAACATTACAGACAGGATGCCAATGTCTGTTACAAGAGACTTGAAGAATAGAAGTACTTAACTCGACGAGCTTGCTTTTATGTTCCGAGTGCGTCTAAATTAATCAAGTGGAATGTTTCGATTCGTCTCAAGGACTATAGGGGGGGATCGATATCCTTAAAGCCCCTTAGAACGGCTGATCTTGTCATTTTGTATGATCTCAACACCGAAGCTACGACGTTTGATTATACAACTTCAATAAAATAATTCTTTTTGAAGGGAATCTTCTTATCAGATGATAGGGATAAAAAATTTTTACGCGTTACGCGATTTAACGTATATTTGTGTATGTACAAGTGTCTGTTGGGTCTTTACTTTACGTAGTCATACATTTCACGTCCCACAACTGGGCACACTCATACGAAAGCTCAGAGTCGCTCAGCGTGCGATGGAGAGGACTATGCTCGGAATTTCTCTACGTGATCAAATCAGAAATGAGGAGATCCGTAGCAGAACCAAAGTCATCGACATAGCCCTACGAATCGCGAACCTGAAGTGGCAATGGGCGGGGCACATAGTCCGACGGACCGATGGACGTTGGGGCCCGAAGGTGCTGGAGTGGCGACCCCGCACCGGGCGGCGCAGTGTAGGGAGACCCCCCACAAGGTGGACCGACGACATAAAGAGGGTCGCCGGTAGCCGCTGGAGCCAGGCGGCGCAAGATCGGGCCTTGTGGACATCATTACGTGAGACCTATGTCCAGCAGTGGACGTCCATCGGTTGAAGCGACGACGACGACGACGACTGGGCACAGACCTTACTTATAAGAGTGAGGATAATCCACGTACTTTTTTACTTATTATAAAAGATGGGCTCAATAAATAATAACTAATCCATGAACTATGTTTTGTTAAGATCATATTATTATTTGAGACAATCAAATATTGTTGAAGTATTAGATTGTATATTGACTATTGCGAAGTATCAGTGTTGTTACGATTATATTTTAAAAGAAGATTGTCAATTGAGTATTGTGGAGGTATCTGTGTAATGTGACTTATTTTTAAATGGTTGCACCATTTGGCGGCAAACACTCACATGGGTGTGTAGACATAATTGCTTAATTTGTGAAAAGTGATAAAAGGTTATATATCGCAGAAGTCTGATCAGTTTACAGTTTTAATCGACGTCAGTTACCAGTTCTTGTGTTTTAAGTAAATGGTGTTAGTAAATTGAGCTGCTTTGCGATACACAGCTAAGTGTATTGCTCTAATTTAAAAACCTTGTCTTATTGATGTGTCATATTGATAATTGTGTTTTACATTTAATAATAATATGAATAGAAAAGAGTAACTATTGAGTTTCTTGCCGGATTCTTCTTAATAATAATACATTCCGAACCGGTGGTAAAGTCTTTGACGAATATTGGAAAAGAATAAAACTCTTGAAAATTGTTAATTGTTTGATTGTTATATTATTTCTTGGTTATCCTTTCAATTTAATATCACAATAAAGCTAGGTTACTATAGCAATTTCATGAATATGAATGAAATGTTTTTATACATACGAATTCTAGCTGACCGCGTTTCAGTTTGTAAGTTAATGTTGCAGAAAATAGAAATGGAGTGTACACCCTTTAAACCCCTACCCCGTCAAAACTATTACCCGTGAAGTTGAAACCCGATTGGATATCCATCTCTAGATTCAGTAACATCCTTAAGAAATTACGATAGCATATAAAATATACTTTACTAGCTGTTTGGGTCACCTGCGTTATTCCCGCTCCCGTGGGAATACAGCTACGTCTGTATTAGTTTACATGGCGTAAAGAATCTATCAAATTTCGATTCTATCGCGTATGGTTGTGAAGATCTCGTAGTTAGTTTATATTTTTATAAACAGACTAGTTAACCTCATTTTTTTGTCGGGAAATCATCATGGATACCCGCAAAGCCACGGGGGAAAGGCGTTACGGGTTATGCCGGACTCTTACCGGGTAAAACGCGACGGTGCTCCTCCCTACGTTCTATGACGAAAGCACGGGATCGAAAAACATCCGCACACTCGTCGACGATATGCCAACAGAGCTCCTCTCGTTGTATTCCTCTTATCTTGGTGGCATGCCACCTGTCCTCCCTCGGAATCCCTCTAAAGGGGCAATAGGTCCCGCACCCAATGCCCAGAGGCTACCCCTAGGGGGGCAAACGACGGTCGTGCACTAATCGTCTGCGACCAACCCTCCGCCGCCTTATGGCTAGAGCATCTTCGTCCATCTCTCTGACGCGATCCGCTGCCTCCTGCGACATCACGTCCTCACAAAAGAAGAGCACGGTATCCCGACACACAGCGAGTGTGTGTGCCGCGGTGTCCTCCACCGCGCCGCACTCGTGACATTCCTCCGTCATCTCTCTCCTCGCGAGGCGACACAAGTACCTTCCGAAACAACCATATCCCGAAAGGACCTGTGTAATATGAAAGGTCAGCACCCCAAAACATCTATTGGTCCACTGCCCAAGTATTAGACGTATTGCCTCAATCGTATAGAGACCTGCACTGGGCAGCCTCAATAAATTCCTCCACTTCGTGAGTAGAGCGGCTTGTGCCATGCGCATCATTCTACCCTCAGTGCGTAACTTCATCTACGTGCTCTTAAATGTAAAAACATATTTTAAACCAATGAGTGGTAAAGTGTGGTGGCTTATACATGTATACACATTTAAAGTCTGGTGACACTTAAAAGAAAAGAAAGAAAATATCTTTATTTATACATTAAGTGATGTGTGGCCTAATGTATAAAGATACTTTCTTTCCTTAGATGGGGCGCAGGGCATCCGCCATCGTCGACTGGTTATATAGATATAACTGTGACGTCTGTAACCCAATTTACTTTGCTTTCTTCTAAAATAAGTGACATATGTGGTATTGGTTTACTTTTTAATGTATAAAAGTGTCATTTTATCGGTCTTTTTAATGTGTGAGTGATAATATGAGTAGATTGAAACTGAGTGACACAATGTTGTGGTATAAAAGAAGATGTAGTGACGAAAATCTTAACCAAGATGTCCTTATTCATTGGAATATGGGATAACTTTATTATTGACATGAATGGGGTGCTTTCTTCTAAAAGCTTTAGCATATCATGCAGGCTTTCTGGATTATTAGGGAGTAGTATAGTATATAGTAGTAGTAAATTCATCGGCAAATCTGAGGTGGTTGAGTAACTTTTCATTTATTTCAATTCTATTGTCTAAGTTTCTAAATGTCAGTTAGTGAGCGAAAGAGAATAATTTAGGAGGTAAAGGGTCACCTTGAGGTACTCCATTATTCATTTCAAACTTAACTTAACTATGTAACTTTGCATGCATCTATCGGATTGCTAACAAGACAATGGTAAGATTTTCCCATTTGCTGAACATAAAAACACCCAACCGCTTAATATTAATAAAGTAAATCGAGCAAAGTACACACAGATTGTCCAAGTTCTCGCGCGATTAACCAATGAAATACATCATGTAACCGTGCGTCGGACGTAACCGAAAATATGGCCCCGGGAAAATCACAGTAAGTTGTCAAAAATGACATGCCATTAAATGAACGCGTGTCAGAGAAGGTGATACATTGCCGTGATAAAACAAAAAGTGGTTTACATTGTTCAAGTTCTGTTAGGACCCGCGGACAATGGCGACCAACTAAGTACGGTCTCCCCTCTTTTATGCTGAAACAAATTTTCTCCGTTCCCCGTAATAAGCATCCGTGGTCAGACAAAGGTTTCGTCGTTCTTCAGCAGCCGGAAACATTACATTCGAATTAGGCATTTTGAGAGGGAAAAAATCATGTCGTTATGACAATAAACGTTCCCTAAATTAAAAAAGGTCTAAAGCAAATTGTTAACAAAGAGAGACAATTATATAAACACTAGCAGACACGACAGACTTCGTTCTGTCAAAAAGATTTGGAATGTGGCAGCTTTCAGTTTTACAAATACTAAACAAAACAATCGATTAAATGACACACAGAATCTTTTTTGTTTTGAAAGAAAAGATAGCGTAAATAAATGCCATATTTACATAACCTAGAAATGAATTAACAAAACCGTTGCTATAGACAAAGGTCTAATAATTCATGTCACAACCTTGTGGATGCGTGGGTGGATGCGTGGGAGTGCATGGGTGGATGCGTGGGTGGATGCGTGGCAGTGCGTGGGTGAATGCGTGGGTGTGCGTGGGTAGATGCGTGGAAGTGCGTGGGTGGATGCGTGGCAGTGCGTGGGTAATTACGTGGGAGTGCGTGAGTGAATGCGTGGGAGGGTGTGTGGAAACGCGTTTATAAGCATTGAAGTGACGTTAGACATTTCGCCGGTCTTTGTGCGCTCGAGTTTTCGTACCAGAAACAAATGACTGTCCACATAAATTTGAAAAAAAATGGTAAAGGGTTAATGGAATCTTAAAAATAAATAGCATAAAACCTTCTACAATTAATTCCGCGTCGAATAGTCATGGTCTCATGCCGGTCGGTAGTAGGTCAGTAGATTTCAAGTTTATCGGTAATAAAGAAAAAAGAGTTGCTTATATATATTACGCACACTGGTCTCATAACATCTGCAATCAAAGGCTTTGCAGTGCTTTAGCAACAGGTAAAATTAAATACAAATTAGGCATTTAAAAAAATGACACATCGTTATGATAATCAACGTTATCTAAATGAAAAAGGGCTAAAACAAACTAGTGAGCAATTACATAAACTAAGTCGCCTAGTGGTCGAAAGTCGACCAAAATTTACTTTGATTATAAGTTTACGACTTCACCAATTTCGATAATTCTTTTTTTATTGTTGTTACAATCAGGAGAAAGTTCGATCGAAAGAAAGAAATTAGAACACTTACGAAAAATTTTAACTAAACTTAACCACCATAGTGACTTTTCTAATGTAGCCTCTTTAGTGCTTTTGACAATATAAACTTTTTTTAATGTAACCTCAGTGTGGGAAATTTCATACTCTCCATTAGCCCAATATAAAGGATAGACTATATACATATATATATATATGTCGGAGGGCAGATATCTGTGGAACGCTGGCCCCATCTATCGGCGTCGACAGAGTCAATGGTGGCAGTCCGGCGGGAGTCTATCGGCAGTTGTCGAGTAGCGCTCGACCGGAGTAGTCTACTGTTGGAACTGTCGCGTTCCTAGCTATTAGTGTTAATGAGTTGGAGTAAATTGATATCGGAAACATTAAGTGATTGAACATTATAATCCGAGTTAATTAATAAAGTGTTTGATTGCACCAACATTACCCACGAACGCCCATAGAATAAGAAATTAAATAATGGATCCAATTAATAACGATGTCGGCGGAGAACTCTACGCCCCTGTGCTTTATGCTTCTCCGTTTAAAGAAACTCAGTTGCGCATCCGTGGCGTCATTTTATAGGCTGCAGCCGGATGCACGGCTTTTATGCTGAGCTGCAGACCTTTTCTGCGTTGTACCTAGTTTTTAAGTTAATTTTTAATATTTGTGTTAGTCATTTATTTCTTAGATTGTTTTCCTCTTACATACAATGCAGAATAAAGTTCTTTCTCTTTCTTTCGATTCGATTCTTTCGATTGGATTCGATTATGAGACTTTCTTAGCAAAAGTCCACGTACCTAATCAATAAGCCTTGCCTTTTAACATTACTGCATATGATTAATCAATATTGATATACGTCTTTCAAGCTTATATCGTACGGCACCATGGCCTTGTCTGCAAATGGCACATGCAACAATTACTCTTGGATCGATTAATATGATGTATATAGATACTAGTGACACGTCCCGGCTTCGCATGTGTAGTGTATTCATGCCTAACTGTTGTAGGGCAGCTTGTTGTATGCTTGATGCGTCGAAAATATCGATAAGATTTAAAAAATAAGCCTTTATTGCTGTTTTTTTTATATAAACTTAAACTATATTCTCGGCAAAGGATTCTTCCTTTTTTACAGCTTGTCTTTCGACATATACCTCCACTAAATCAAGTGGAACAGCGTGGTGGGTCTATGCTCTAAAAACACTCTCTCCTATGAGTGAGGGGGCCTGTGCTCAGCAGTGGGACATTAATATGCTGCTATTTACTTATTTTGCGGGTTACGCAGGTAAACTCATATAAGGCGGCGCATGTTTGCGCATCTCCTCCCGCCTCCGTGAATCCTCCGTCGGACTCATCCGGGACACCAGGGCAGAATGCGAAAGCTGATCACCTGGTGCCTCACTAATGGATGAAGAGGGTCCCGCTGGGTTTTAGTGGGTATTGCGAGACCTTCCATCGCCGAGTCCCACACTCCTGACTGGTCATCGGTCAGGGTTAGTGCGTAAATTGCATTTCCCAGCACATATATTAAGTCACTGAGTGCAGAGCTCTACCATTGTTAAACCGGTTTATTTATATACTGCAATGTAGAGTATTAAAGATCCAGATAAAACTTATAAAAGTGACACTTTAGCAATATAAAGGGTCAAGATAATGTTGACGCCGACGAAACGTGCAAATGGGAGACATTATTATTTGCCGGAGCAGCGTCGTTATCGCCTCCCTGGAGATTTCCCTAACCGTATCTACATAATAGGTACGTGTTAGTCAACGATGTACAAAGCTTTCGTCCCGTTTACCGACAACGAATAGATACTTACAACAAAAATTTATGTTTGTTAAGATAACTGAAACAACTTCAAGATAACAATATTTAGGATGAGCTTCACTGCAAGCGAAAGCTCATACTCGCTTCGATAGAAAAAGCTCGATTCCTAACAAGATAATTTTAGAGATTACACTTTGAATGTCAGAAAATGCTAAATACTACATGAAAACTATCAATTTTAATTTAATATTTCCACTTAAACAACTTTTTTTCATTTTAAAATACATTCCTTCTTATATTCTCTTTAAGAACAAACAAAATTAATTTGCAGCGATTAAATGGCTCAGAGTCGCTCAGCGTGCGATGGAGAGGGCTATGCTCGGAATTTCTCTACGTGATCAAATCAGAAATGAGGAGATCCGTAGCAGAACCAAAGTCATCGACATAGCCCTACGAATCGCGAACCTGAAGTGGCAATGGGCGGGGCACATAGTCCGACGGACCGATGGACGTTGGGGCCCGAAGGTGCTGGAGTGGCGACCCCGCACCGGGCGGCGCAGTGTAGGGAGACCCCCCACAAGGTGGACCGACGACATAAAGAGGGTCGCCGGTAGCCGCTGGAGCCAGGCGGCGCAAGATCGGGCCTTGTGGACATCATTACGTGAGACCTATGTCCAGCAGTGGACGTCCATCGGTTGAAGCGACGACGACGACGACGACGAAATGGCCTTAACGCCTTTTCAGGAGCAGTCATCTAAATTTGTATTATACTAGCTGAACCCGCGACTTGGTCTGCGTGGAATGATTTTTTGTTAGCATTTTCATTAAGTTTTATAAATAAGAAAAATACCCGCGCTGCCCTTTTGAGGGTATAATTTCCTAAAATTTACTTAAGATAGATTCCATTACGTGAAAAAGAAATTCTGACCATGTTTTACATACCGTCAGTTAAAAAAAGACACAGTAAAAGACATAGTTTGTAAATGTGAAGTTTTTTTTAAGGGAAAGTTTGATTTTTTTTAATTAACACCCCCGCAACCCCTCTTGCGAGTCAAATTTCGTAGAATACGTTCTAAGCTGACCTCCACTCGGCAAATGGAATATTTCTACCAAATTTCAAATCTCTACGCCTTTTGGTTCCAGAGATATCGTGATGAGTCAATAGATACCTGGATATCTCCTATATATATGTCAGAGAATAAGAGAGAACGAAGCATAAAACATAGAGGCGTAAGGTTCTCCGCCGACATCGTCATTAGTGGCATCCATAATTTAAATGTTGGTGCATTCAAACATTTTATTAATTAACTCTAATTATAATGTTCAATCATTAAATATACTAGCTAGGAATGCGACAATTTCGATCGAATAGTCGACCGCTCCGGCAGACCGTCACTCGAGAACTGCCGAGAGACGCCGCCGGCTCACGACACATGTACTCTGTCCCACGCCGATAGATGGTGCTAGCGTTCCACAGACACCTGCACTCCGACATATAGATAAATCAAATATACAGTCTGGTTGCGTAAATGTATTTGTCAACGAAAAACAGCACATTTTTTTTGGAAATACAATATTTAAGCTTTCGTAGTGTAATTTTTAGAGTTATTTTTATAAAGTTCCAATCACCCACGAGAATACCGTTCAGCAATCAGTCAGTCAGTGTTATAGTTTTAATAATGGGAATTTAAAAATAAACGGAAAGATTACATCGAATTACCCCCAGCACTGTGTCTAAGACGTTAACCAGACAACCCTATTTGGACGCGCTTTCAACACCACGTGCTTTCGACTAATACTGTACCAAAACAATTACGCCACTCCCATTTTTAACCGACTTCAAAAAAAGGAGGAGGTTATCAATTCGTCCGTATTTTTTTTAATGTTTTTTACCTCATATCTCCTCCTGGGCGGACCGATCTTGATGATTTTTTTTAAATGAAAGGTGGTGCTCGTCATAGGCTCGCCCATTTTTTTAAAACCAGTTCTGATGATGGCATCCATGACAAAATCGGATAAGTCTTAAATTTGCGTAACCATGTGCGCGACAAATGGACGAATAACTCAAGATCACGCCAACCGATTTCGATGATTCTATTTTTATTAGAAAGGATATACTTCAAGGGTTGTTTTGTAATAGTTTGGTAAGGTTCTGATGATGGATTCCATGACAAAGTGAGGGAACTCTTCAATTCTTAGGAGCAAATCAATGATACTCGCCAGAATCTTCTATAAGCTATCCAGATATTTGAGTCGCCTACCGTAACTTCGGTATGGTCAAATGCTAGTCGTAGTTAAATATGAAGATGAATGGAACTCCTCAACGGCTTACAGTAACAGTGTGATTTTTAGCAAAATCTATAACTGTCTGTAATCAAATGTCAATGACCTTACGTTTGTTGCTGCATTGCAATATTTGAGAGGTGAATTATGTGTGAAGCGGTGGTATAAGTGTTTCGGGTTCGATTCCAGGTGTAGCGATATCAATGTAAATTTAACTTTATAAAGTTGTTTCATTTAAACGGTGTTAAAATTTATATGTATACGAAATAAGCTTTTAATTTTGTATACTTTTTTGTAATATAAAATATCAAGAACCCTTTGAACATGTAAAAAAAAAATTGCATACAAAGTGCACATGTCAGAAGTGAACGTCTTTGGCAAACTAATTTTTAAGTTTTAGATTCCCGAGACTTAGGGGGAGGGAAAATGGAAGATATGTACGTATTTTTTGTCAATATTAGAAATTAATAATCAATAATTCAATTCAATTAAAATGCCACATGTTATTTGTAAATGTTAAAACTTCCTAACCTTCAAAATCTAACCAGTTGCACATCTTCGTGACGTTAATCACGTGTTTCATCCGTAAAAATTTTACCCTCATGCGTCTAAAGAAGTCACTATAAAATTAAAATATTGGCAACATTGACGCAATAATGAGTGAAATCATTTGCACTATCATCACAAATGGGCCAAACCACTCTCACTCGAAACGAAAAGCAGAATACAACAGATAAAATTAATTATCTGTAACACTCAATATCTCAATATGAATTCGTGGGTCGTTAACAATATTTTTTAAATAATGAGTAAATTGAATAAACTCAAGCAATGTACATGTAGCTTAAAAGAAAGATATTATTTTTTGTTTTCAAAATTCTTTAGGCGCATGAGAGTGAAACGCGTAATTCGCGTCACGAAAATTGACAGCGTTTTGTATGCTAATTCGTTTGAAGATTAGGTANACGAAATAAGCTTTTAATGTTATACACTTTTTTGTAATAAAAAATATCAAGAACCCTTTGAACATGTAAAAAAAACTGCATACGTACCAAAGTGCACATTTCAGAAGTGAACGTCCTTGGCAAATTAATTTTTAAGTTTTAGATTCCCGAGACTTAGGGGGAGGGGAAAAGGAAGATATATTAGGAACTAAATTGTCTTTAAAATATTAAAAGTGTCGGAAAATTAATATAAATAATTTATTGATCAAATAACGAATTGTAAATAAAACTTCTACGTGTTTTTTGTCAAAATTAGAAATTAATAATCAATTATTCAATTCAATTAAAATGCCACATGTTATTTGTAAATATTAAAACTTCCTAACCTTCAAAATCTAACAAGTTGCACATCTTCGTGACGTTAATCACGTGTTTCATCCGTAAAAATGTTACCCTTATGCGTCTAAAGAAGTCACTATAAAATATTGGCAACATTGACGCAATAATGAGTGAAATCATTTGCACTATCATCACAACTGGGCCAAACCACTCTCACTCGAAACGAAAAGCAGAATACAACAGATAAAATTAATTATCTGTAACACTCAATATCTCGTTATGAATTCGTGGGTCGTTAACAATATATTTAAATAATGAGTAAATTGAATAAACTCCAGCAATGTAAATGTAGCTTGAAAGAAAGATATGATTTTTTGAAGTCAAAATCCTTTAGGCGCATGAGAGTGAAACGCGTGATTCGCGTCACGAAGATATACAACGTTTTGTATGCTAATTCGTTCGGTTAGGTAGTTTTAATATTTACAAATAACATGTGGCAATTTTCATCTGCCACTCGACATAAGACATCCTAATCAAAAGTGTCCTAATTTCAATAGCGAAGATGGTTTTAAGCTGGCGGATACGTGGAATCCAGCGGTGAAGTTATTTTTTTTTGTCACTGGGAAATGCATTTACCCACCCCGACTAATGGGGTCGGGAGTACAAACACGCAATACCCAATAAAACCCAGCGGGACTACCATATACCATGAGTGGGGCCCAGAGGTTCGTTGAGATATTCCTCTCTAGCCCCTCGGTTGTAGCTCACAGTTATTCTACAGGGGAAGAAGGTGTATGAGTCTCCGCCTCCTGTTTCCTACACCCCTTCGTCGGGGCTGGAATGTTTCACCCTCGCCCTTTGCCGTGCCTACTTAAGCGAGATGACAGTCTCGAAAAGGAATCAACCGCTCACTGATAAGTATTGCTCCTATAATACTTGCGAGTGAGAGGTCTGTGCCGATCGGCGACGTTGCAATGAGTCGGTGAAGTCCCCAGGCCGAACATTCTGCCACAGTTTGGTGGGGTGTGCCTGACGAGGCACCAAACTCGTGTCATCAGGCCGACCTGCTATGGCCCCGCTCGCTAGTGGGGACCCGAGATCCTCCTTCCATCTTTGGGTCAAGGCTCTGTTTGCTAGAATCCTGACCCTCCTTATCTCGTCAGCGTCTGATGATTCCCTTCTGGTTCTCGCGGCTGCTCTGCACTTGTGAGCTCCCATGAAGGATCACCTGCCAGGAGTGTTGCTGCCGTCAATGACACCGTATAGCTCTGATCGCTATAACCCTCTGAGCCCGCCGTAACAGAGTTTTATTCGTTGTGGTTAGGGCGTTAACCCACACAGGTGCACCATACAGTGCCATACTGGCGATTATTCCGACATACATCCTTCTGCAAGGTGATCCTGGTCTTCCCACGTTTGGTAGCAAACGCCCTAGCGCCGCTGTTCCACCAGTAACAACCGCATCTCACTGGGTTATTATTGCACCTCGTGGAGGACCCCTCAGTGAAAGGGTAAGGCTTCCGTCTTGATGGAGACACTTCCAAGCTTAAGCTGCGGTTTCTATCGACTACCAAGTCCAGCGGTGAAGTTATATCAAATAAACAAACGACTTTTAGACGAAGATTAGACGTAGGGTAGACAGATTCTGCCCCTGACGGCTTGACGCAACCACCTACAGCAGTTACGTCGTGACCACCATTCAACTGGGTGGAAATATTGACAAAATTCACAAAACGCCATCGTGGTATGTACTTGTTAAAATAGTCAATAAAAGGATCATTTCATAACGATAAATTTAGAGAGGATATCTTCCGGGTAAGTAAGTAAGTAGCAACCCATTAACGTCCCACTGCTGGGCACAGGCCTCCTCACTCATATGAGAGAGGGTTTTTAGAGTATAGACCCACCACGCTGCTCCACTGAGGATTGGCAGGCATAGTACACAAGTGCACTCTCTATTCCTTCACTCTCATAGTCCGATGTGACGGGAATCCGACACCAGAGAGAGGTCAGGCGTCTTCCGGGTAAGCATGTTAAATTTGTTATTAACAAGCTGAAACTGCACCATACTCCACTCGTGATATGCATGTTGGATATCAAATAAACCGTGCCGAGTGCACTGAAATATTTTTTTTTTCACAAATTCATTATTTGAGGAGCTCTTCAACGTTGCGATGACTGAACGAAAACATAATTGAACTCTGTTACGTACCGTACTTACATTTTAAATTTCAACAGTCATGGAAATAATATTATTTTATTTATACATACATTTTTTGCAGTGACACTTCTTTAGGGCTAGTGTAAATTTACGGATGAAACGCTTTATTAACGTCACGAAAACGCACGATTAACGTAACGTTTTGACGGCCTCGCTGGCGCAGTGGTGCGAGTATTCGCTTTGCTAGCGGAGGTCCCGGGTTCGATCCCCGGTAGGACGAATTTAGAAAAATTGTATTTTCTAATTTGTCTGAGTCTGGGCTGGTGGGAGGCTTCGGCCGTGGCTAGTTACCACCCTACCAGCAAAAACGTACCGCTAAACAAAGAAATTTGTGTTCCGGTACGATGCTGTGTAGAAACCGTGTAAGGGGTATATCGCCTCTTAACAGATTAGCGCGCTTCCATCTTAGACTGAATCATCACTTACCATCAGGTGAGATCACAGTCAAGCGCTAATCTGTCAGCAATGTAAAAAAAAAGAAGATGTGCAGCGTTATTTATGGTAGTTCGTTTGAAGGTTAGGTAGTTTTAATATTTACAAATAACATGTGGCATTTTAATTTGCCTCTCGTCGTTTGAGATTTCAATAAACTGTTTGTATTAATTTTCTACACTTTTAATAATTAAATTCCTAACATATCTTCCTGTTTCTGTCCCTCTAGGTCTTGGGAATGTAAAGTTTTAGATATGTATAAATATAATTGTGCACTTTTCTTTGTTGGTAGGGTGGCAATTACCCATGGCCGAAGCCTCCTACCAATCCAGACTCAAACAAATTAGGATAAAGCTTGTTGAGTTTTAAAAAAACCAATTTGATAATAAAAAAGTGCGTGCGTACAAAGTACTCATGTCAGAAGTGAAACTTCTTTGGCAAACTAATTTTAAAGTCTTGTTTATTTTTATACAAATATAAAGTTACTGCCTCATTGGTCTAGTGGTTCGCATGTTCGACTACAGACATGAGGTCCTGGGTTCGAGTCCCAGGTCGGGCCAATTCAAAATCGATATTGAGTTTTCTATTAAGATTTTCTCAATATTTGCCCGAAGTTGGGAAGTTGGCGGTGTGATCCACCCCCGTGCCTCGGAGAGCACGTTAAGCCGTCGGTCCTGCGCCTGATCTCTCTTCGGTCGTGTCGGATTGCCGTCACGTCGGAATATGAGAGTGAAGGAATAGAGAGTACACTTGTGTACTATGCCTGCCAATCCGCAGTGAAGCAGCGTGGTGGGTCTATGCTCTAAAAACCCTCTCTCATATGAGCGAGGAGGCCTGTGCACAGCAGTGGGACGTTAATGGGCTGCTACTTACTTACTTTACTAAAGTTTTAGATTTCCGAGACTTAGAGGGAGGGAAAAAGGATGACATGTCAGGATTTTAATGAATTTAAAATTTAATACAAATAATTTATTGAAATCTCAAATGACATATTGTAAATTAAAATGCCACATGTTATTTGTAAATATTTAAACTACCTAACCGTCAAATGAATTTGCATTAAAAACGCTGCATATCTTCGTGACGCTAATCAAGCATTTATTCCGTAAAAAGTTTACCCTCGTGCGCCTAAAGAAGTTTCACTTCACAAAATTGATACTTTACGCTAATCAATACTCTACAGACGAATTTGAAAATGCAATTCCTTTGTCAGGAATTATTTAATTATAACAACATAACATCTGCTTGCAAAGTGACTCTCTATCTATCTTACTACACAAATAGCATCACGCTTTATTCCCATTGGGGTAGGCAGAGACAACATCCTTCCACTTGCCACGATCCTTGCATATCTCCTTCGCTTCTTTCATTCTCATTAAACCTTTCATACAAGTTCGTCGGTGTAGAGTACTCTTGACCTGGCCCTTATTTAAAATGTCATGGATTTGGTCCAGGAACGTCCGCCTTGGTCGTCCCCTTCCAAGTTTCCCATTCATTCTTGAGTCATAAATCCATTTTGTCAGTCTCCTTTCATTCATTCTCTCTACGTGCCCAAACCGTCTAAGCATACCTTTCTCAATTTTAGTCACTACGTCTTCTTTAAACCACAAGGTTCTCTTATCTTACCATTTCTAACACTCCTCCAGGGATAAAGGCTATTAACGTAGCACAGTAATAATAGTATATTACGCACCTAGGGCCAAATAACGTTCAGCCAGCCATTGGCATTCATAGTATACAAGTGCACTCTCTATTCCTTCACTCTTATAGTCCGATGTGACGGGAATCCGACACGACCGGAGAGAGAACAGGCGCAGGACCAAGGGCTTAACGTGCTATCCGAGGCACGGGGGTGGATCACACCGCCAACTTCACAACTTCGGGCAAATAATGAGAAAATTTTAATAGAAAACTCAATATTGATTTTTGAATTAGCCCGACCCGGGACTCGAACACAGGACCTCATGTCTGTAGTCGAAAATTTTGATGAGGAACTAAAAAAATTGCTAAACATATATAAGCTAGCCAGCTAGCTAGTTCATATATAAAACAAGCGCGCACGCGTCGAAAATTTGAGGCATGTGCACTAAATTACGCATTTATTAAATCAGAAAGTGACATGGCATTTTAGACTAGTTTATACATCAATCTACAGTTAGTTGTATAAAAAGGTAGCAAGAAAGTCAGTTTCAAGGATAAACAAAACAAAAGGGCGGTGTAATTGAACTGCGGCAAGTTCATGACCGACGCCATACATCATCAATGAATGACGGAATTGTGTCGCACGATACCGACAGATATGTAAATAACTATGTTTATCTATTAGCTGACCCGCGCAACTTCGTCTGCAAGACATGGGAGAGAGAAATCATTGTATGGTTTAATGAATTCACATCAAACAGTTTACAAAACGGTATACTGGCCTTGGATTTATTGGCACTGAGAAATGCATTACATAAAGACAGGAGTGTGTGGCTGGACGATGGAGGAGACCTTGCAATACCCACGAAAACCCAGCAGAACCCTCATTATCTAAGAGTGAGACATGAAGGGTTCAACTTTCGCATTTTTCCGTCGCTTCAGCGAGACTGCCGTCTTGCAGAGCCACGAAAAACCTGGGGCCATTTTAAAACCCGGGGCAATTTTGTAAACTGGGCCATTCTGCATCCTAGGGCAATTCTGCAGCTTGGGACCATTCTGCAGCCTGTGGCCATTCTGAAGCATGGAGCCATTCTAAAACCTGGGGCAATTCTGAACTTTGGGGCCATTCTGAAGCCTGAGGCAATTCAGCAGCCTGTAGCCATTCTTCATCCTGGGCTATTCTTTTTTTATTGCTGACAGTGTAGCGCTTGAATGTGATCTCACCTGATAGTAAATGATGATACAATAAGGATGGAAGCGATATACCCCTTATGGTTTCTACACGACATCGTACCGGAACACAAATGTCTTTGTTTGGCGGTGCGTCTTTACTGGTAGGATGGTAACTAGCCATGGCCGAAGCTTCCCACCACTCAGACAAATTAGAAAATACAACTTCCTAAACTCGTCCTACCGGTGATCGGACCCAGGACCTCTGCTAGCAAAGTACTCGCACCACTGCGCCAGCAAGGCCGCGGCAGTATGGGGCTATTCTACAGCTTGGGGACCCTGAGCTGCAGAATCTGCCACGGTATGGTACGCTGAGTCGATAGCTGCCTCACACTAGCGGGTGACTCCTCACAACCGTTTTGGTGCAGGAACACTCTGAAGCATCCGCGAAAATGGATGTTTCGAACGTCAAACCTGGTCTAATTTGTTGGAGAACTTCCTGTTTCCTGGTATGCCATTTTTTATATTGGTTATCTTGCCTGCTCTTCTTGAAAATTGGTTATTAGAGTTAATTCTAATAAAATTGTAATTATTGGATTAATAATGTAAAGATACCTTTCCTTAGATTTACTAAAACCTGTAATTTCGCAAACTTAAATAAGTAGAATATAAGGACTATGTTCACCATATTCAGCGAATAAATGTTTTGATTTGATTTGATTTGATTTGATTTGCTCTGTCGAACGCCTTTCACTTTACCCCTACTCACATTGTACAAATATATCATGAAATAAATATTCAAATGTTCGTGTTTACAATATATAGTAACGTAAAATAATCATTGTCGCATTAGTTATCGCTTATCTTTAATAATATTTTTAATATATGACGATATTGTGATAAAAGTAATTAACTTTTGTGATTTAAACTTGATTAACGAGAATTTCTTTCATAGAAATAAACCGGCAAACGTCTAAATATGGACTATATCTAAGGATGGTGGTTTCGGCCGAGGCTAGTATTTTGTGTAGGAAGGATCCCGCGCTTATATCTTAGACTACATACATATACCTTGTTATAGAAACATATGCATATGCGTATTCCAGTATATTCCATATATATAAATTTATTCAATTTAACACCACTTCTCTGAAAAACAACTACTCCACGAATCACAGTTCAAAAGACTATATCCACAAAATTGTTCCGTACGTTAAAGTTACCTCGTATTGCATAACATTTCCTAATATCGCACAATGTTTTTGGTATTTATAATAACTTTCAGTTATACTTGCGTCATGAGCAAATGAGCTACAGGAGATGGTAAATATTACGAATAAAACTTTGAAAGAGAAAGGAATAAAAGTGAATGTAAACAAAATGAAAGTTATGGTTTTTGAAAGAGGCATCTATGATGAATGGAAATATTTTGAAAGGAGAGTGAATATGGTAAATGGTGCTCTGCGCGCCTTTATGAATAGCCAGATGGTGTCTCAAAGGACCAGACTGGCTGTGCATGCAGGAGTATTGATGCCAACACATAAAATAAATGCGGTAGACATGAGAGAGAGTTGAAACTGAGTGACTGAGTAAGAAATAGTGTGATAAGAGAAAGTAGTGGTATAAAAGAAGATGTAGTGACTAAAATTGAGAAAGGTATGCTTAGATGGTTTGGGCATGTAGAGAGAATGAATGCAAGGAGACTGACAAAAAGGATTTATGAGTCAAGAGTCAATGCGAAAGTTGGAAGGGAAAGACCAATGTGGACCAAATCCAGGACATTTTAAATAAGGGCCAGGTCAAGAGTACTCAAAACCGACGAACTTGTATGAAAGGTTTAATGAGAATGGAAGAAGCGAAGGAGATATGAAAGGATCGTGGCAAGTGGTAAGATGTTGTCTCTGCCTACCCCTACGGGAATGTGGCGTTATGCTATGTATGTATGACTTCCAACATTGTAGAGCTATTAGTGTTGTTGACCAATTATCTATAATCTAACCAACCGCTACTAACATTTCAGCAATGATATCGTGTGCTCATCTCGTGGAAAGCAAAAAGGCTTTGAATGACTTAATGTCACATTTCTCAGCCGCACTGTTGAAGTACAGCGACAATAAATTAACGACAATTGCACTAATTGTGCAGTTAATAGCCCGGCTCACTGACACAATGTCTAGTTGTGCTATCTGAACATAAATTGAGGTCGTGAGTGCAAAAAGGACATTACAAAAAAACGAGTGTGCTTTAGACAACCGCCTCGACCTATCACACTTTTTGTAACACATTCACCGGCTTAGTCCCCAAATAAAGCGTGCTTAAAGAAGTTTAAAAAAGCTTAAAGAAGTGGCGTGTTGCCAGTGATGACCTACGGTTCTGAGACGTGGTCGCTGACTGGGCCTCATGCGGAAGCTCAGAGTCACTCAGCGTGCGAAGGAGAGGGCTATGCTTGGAGTTTCTATACGTGATCGAATTCGAAATGAAGAGATCCGTAGTAGAACCAAAGTCACCGATATAGTTCTACGAATCGCGAACCTGAAGTGGCAATGGGCGGGGCACATAGTCCGAAGGACCGATGGACGTTGGGGACCAAAAGTGCTGGAGTGGCGACCCCGCACCGAACTCGTAACGTATTCACCAGCTTAATGCCCAAACCAAGCGCGATTAAAAAAAATTTACCTAATAATACGGTTGGTTTAGTATACATGGTTGGAGTAAAACTCTGATAATCGCCCGATCACACTCTTCGTAACCCTCTCATCACGCATTCACCAGCTTACATCCCAGGTCAAGCGTGCCTAAAATTTTGTTGAAAAAAAATGTGCTTTCGATCACACGACTGAACTAAAACGCCATCCCTTGGCCTGGCCCTATCACACTTTTTGTAACACTCTCGTAACGTATTCACCAGCTTAAACCCCAAGTCAAACGTGCCTAAAGAAGTTTCGTAAAAAAACGGTATTCTTTAGAACGACTGGAATAAAACACCGTTTATTCGGCTCGCCAGATCACAGTTTTCGTAACGCTCTCGTTTATCAGCTTACTTCCCAAGTTAAGCGTGCCTAAAGAAGTTTCATTAAAAAAAAGGTGTACTTTAGACAACACGGTTGAAATATAACGCTTTTCATTCGCCTCGACCTCTCACACTTTTCGTAACGCTGTCGTCACACATTCGCCAGGTTCCCAACTTCCTAAATCAAGCGTGCAAAAAGAAGTTTTGCTTCAAAAAATAAAAACTATTTATCAAATTACACTATGGAACTAAAACATCTCTCGTTCGATATTAAAATAATCTCCTCCTATTTTCGGATATAATTCGAAAAATATGAGTCCTAGCAAAAAATTTATAATGACCAAAATTATAGGAAATTTAATTTTAAAAAATTTTGGTTATTAACATTTTTCGCGTGAAATTGAAAATAAGCGAGATACTGCAAAAAAAGAAGACACCCTTAAATCTGATGGCGAAAAACGTGACATGGTGAGGATTCTGACGATATCCGTAGCAAAATTGCTGGGTATAAACTCATATAAGTAATGGGGCATTACATTTTAACATTATTGAACGTATAATTATTATTTCAAGCTCAACCAGTACATGACTAGTGTTAAAGGTTATAACAAAAGCCCCCTTCATACCCGGCACCACTCCCATTCTAATCAGGGCGCTTTGTTTAACGTCTAATGTCACTTCCGCTTAATGTCATGGATGCAAATGTCTCTTGGATCGATTAAAAGCGAAACGACGCAGCGATAAACTTAAAAAAAAGCTCATCCTACTTTATATAACACAGAAAGGTACGCTAAATAAATATAAATTTTAACAAAAAAAGAACCACCTTCAAAACTTCAAAAGATATAAGTGTGTATTCTTTTATAGTGTTCTTCGTGTTCTTATACTCGGAGTCGGCATCAGTCATGGTAGATGTTTTAGAACATATTAATGTATTTGTAAGTTTGTTTTGAAGGCGGTTCTTTTTTCTCAATATCGTTCGTTTATCATATGAGATAATACCGTTTTAATGAAACAACTTTACAAAGTTAAATTTACATTAATATCGCCACACCCGGGATCGAACCCGAAACTCTTATACCACCGCTTCATACATAATTCACATTTCAAATATTGCAATGCAGCAACAAACATAAGGTCATTGGCATTTGATTACAGACAGTTATAGATTTTGCCAAAAATCACACTCTTACTGTAAGCCGTTGAGGAGTTCCATTGATCTTCATATTTAACTACGACTAGCACTTGACCATACCGAAGTTACGGTAGGCGACTCAAATATCTGGATAGCTTATAGAAGATACTGCCGAGTATCGTTGATTTACTCGTAAGAATTGAAGAGTTCCGCTACTTTGTCACGGATTCCATCATCAGAACTTTACCAAACTATCACAAAACAACCCTTGAAGTATATCCTTTCTAATAAAAAAGAATCATCGTAATCGGTTGCCGTAATCTTGAGTTATTCGTCCATTTGTCGCGCACATGCTTAATGCAAATTTAACACTTATCCGGTTTTCTCATGGATGCCATCATCAGAACTGGATTTAAAAAAAATGGGACCCTATGACGAGCACCACCTTTCATTTAAAAAAAAATCATCAAGATCGGTCCACCCAGTCGGGAGATATGAGGTAACAAACATAAAAAAAAATACAGACGAATTGATAACCTCCTCCTTTTTTTGAAGTCGGTTAAAAAGAATGAACAACGACCAAAAAATTACATGAAAAAGTCCTTCAAATGTCAAGGCTATAGTGAGTTCTCCTTAAAAGATAGATATATGCCAGTGAGGAATTTTTGTAGATCTATAAAAGAGGTTTAGGCAACGTTTTAAGTGTAAGCTGCCAGGCGACTTGATACTTTTCGATAATCCCTTCAATTACAGATATATTTAAGCCAATTAAACCTGGACAAATAAAACTTCCCCAGGAATCGCTATATCTCCTATCTGTTAAGTAGTTTTTTTTTTTAATTTATTGCAAATAAGTATATAGTATTTACTTATTTCATGTGAAATGTAACCTTCTTTACTTATAAGGAAGCAGGTTATTGGAGCTTAAACCCACCAAGCTGGTCAATTGTATAACTTACATACCTATGAATAGCTCCCCCAAATATATTTATAAAAAGGAAGTACCACTTCCTGAGAGAATAGCAGCATTAAGTGTCAACGTTATTTTGAACAGATCCTTACTTCAGTGACAATGCCTTAGAAGTTCTACAAATTCCCTGGGATTATGGAGCAAGTCAGTG
Organism: Elymnias hypermnestra; assembly: GCA_015832385.1. NCBI lineage: Eukaryota > Metazoa > Arthropoda > Insecta > Lepidoptera > Nymphalidae > Elymnias > Elymnias hypermnestra. The sequence continues at coordinate 3,288,501 of JACTOM010000907.1, forward strand.
ACATTCTAGTCGCCTATATCCCTAGATTCAACAACTGAAAGTCCACTATTTGATATATTTCTCATTTAACAACGTCTCTAAGCTTGCAAGATGCTTGAATCCAGATCCTTACGATATCGGCGGTCCATCTGATGGAGGGTCTGGGTCCAGACCCAGACCCTCCATCAGATGGACCGCCCAGTTGGCTCCAGAGCCACACTACATCTTCCAATATAATAATTCAGTCCTAAGATTCACTAGCCTTACAAACTATGTCCAAAGCTCTTTCAGCTTCACAATTAAATATATAGACTTTGGTTACCGCAGAAATTCTTTTGAAACTTTGAGATAGTGAAAGAAGTCAGTCTTGCATTTATAGGCTCATATCTTAAAAATTAAAATTTACCACAAGGGTTATCATTGTTATTCTCATCACTTACACTCACAGTTTATGAAATACCACAAAAAACTTAACTACCTTCGACCACGAAACACGCACCGTTGTGTGCGAAACACGCACAGTAACGGTGACTTTGTAACTGATTTATTTTAGGAGTTATGTCTTTGCATGTTTCGTTACGACAATTACCGAGAAGCGAAATAGATAATACTCATTATGACTTAAAAAGAAAGAGATGCTTATATTTCTGATTGTGCGAGTTGAGACGGAACTATCGTATCATGTCAATGGGCAATCTAAGGATTATTCCAAGTGTATGAGTCATAATTTTCACTTTTTTAGGAATATTATTTATACTGTAAGTAGTAAGTTGGCATTGCTTTTAAACTTTAATGTGCAAAATCGCACTGTTCACTTTTACAGCCTTCACAGAAGAGGACAAATCTCAAATCTCTTTGTTTGCCCGAAGTTTCACACCACTCTAAACTCAGTCAATTCTCACTTAATCGTTTTGAGAAACTCCTAGACCTTTCCATCACCTATTGCGTAACTTTCTGCTAAATTATGAGATCAGTAGTCTTCAGGCATTCTCGACAATATCTCCTCTCGTGACTTCGGTAACTAAGATGTTTTTTAATACGATCTGCTTGTGGAATTTTAACAAATCACTACAGTTTCTGTTAAACATAAATGGATCCCGTGTAATTTGTCAAAGGGCTGACTCTAAAGCAATCCGAGCGCGCTATAAATCCTAATTAAACGGCGCCAGGGACCAATAATTCAATCAATTATTCGATTGTTTTGAAATATTAACGTTTAAAACGTATTTAAACGAATTCCACCAGATTTACGGGCTATAAACGTACGTAAACAAGGCATATTTATTAACTGTGGACAGGAATAAGGCAAAATACGGCCTCGCTGGCGCAGTGGTGCGAGTATTCGCTTTGCTAGCGGAGGTCCCGGGTTCGATCCCCGGTAGAGTTTAGGAAATTGTATTTTCTAATTTGTCTGAGTCTGGACTGGTGGGAGGCTTCGGCCGTGTCTAGTTACCACCCTACCAGCAAAAACGTAGCGCCAAACAAAGAGATTTGTGTTCCGGTACGATGCTGTGTAGAAACCGTAAGGGGTATATCGCCTCTTAACAGATTAGCGCGCTTCCATCTTAGACTGTATCATCACTTACCATCAGGTGAGATCACAGTCAAGCGCTAATCTGTCAGCAATAAAAAAAAGATGGATTTTATGACTAAACTTTAATAAAATTATCGAAACTTGTGTTTAAAATATAGAGAAATCCATTCGAAGGGAGCGTCTACACCTTGAACGGTTTCTACAACGTGTCAGGGTTTGAGGAAGTATTTTATAAAAGGTGTAACCCCAACTTAAGAGGTCACAATTTTAAACTCGAGTATAAGCGAGCATCATCAGACCCATTTAAGCACTTTCTCAGTAATAGTGTGGTGACAGCGAGATCGCTAAATCAGTTCAAGAATAGACTGGACAAGCACAGAAATGGCAAAAAGCACAATTGAATACACTAAAATTGATATAGGCGCATCAGCGAAAGCTGCGTAGCCTATTATAAATAATAATAATAATCTTGAAAGGCATTAACAATTTTTAATCGCCCCATAAACAATAATAAAGTTCGATACACAAAAGCTACTAAAACCCGGCGAAGTAATCTTCACCCGAATGAGTCCGACTGAGAATATATTCCCCGTGTACTTGCCCTGTCTATCCATTTATACATCTATGATTCTACAGTTAATATTCTTTGAGAATTGTGAAACAAAACGCGATAACACATTCCCATTAACTTATACGTTATAATTGAAATGTAACTTTTACTGTAATTAAATAAAATTAAGTTATAAAATTTCATGTTAATATCGGTAACATTAAACGTTAAAAAGTCAACAAAATTTTTATGATTAATCTATAAAATACATAATTATCTCAAAGGCCATCGCATAAGTTTCTAAACTTTCAATCTAATTTAGTTGTTTTGGACTATTAAAGATAAGGGTTCATATAAAGCTACGAGGATCGTTGACTATTAAATTAGTATGTAATCAGTTTATAACGGTCATAGTTTTATCAATATATATGTATATGACCACCGTGAAGGCTCATAAGCTCATAACTCATAGAAATCTTGGTGGCCAATTGGAGTCGTGACAGCCCAGTGGTTGGAAAGAACCGTGATGACCAAGTGGTTTAAAAAGAGCCGCGATAGCCCAATGGTTACAAAGAGCCGTGGTAGCTCAGTTGTTAGTAAAAGCTATAGTAGCCAAGTGGTTAGAAAGCACTGTGATGACCCAGTGGGTTATAAAAGCTCTGATGGCGCAATGGTTAGAAATTGTCGTGATGACCCCGTGGGTTAGAAAGAGTTGTGATTACCCAGTGGTTAGAAATTTTCGTGATGGCCCCCAGTGGTTAGAAATTGCCGTGATAGACCAGTAGTAGGAAAAGGCCGTGGTAGCCAAGTGGTTAGAAAGAGCCGTGATAGCTAAGTGGTTGGAAAGAGACGTGATGACACTGTGGATTAGAAAGAGTTGTTATAACCCAGTGGTAAGAAAGATCCGTGATGACCCAGTGGGTAAGAAAAAGCTCTAACGGCCCCTGTGGTTAGAAATTGCCGTAAGAAACCAGTAGTGCGAAAAAGCCGAGGTAGCCAAGTGGTTAGAATGAGACGTGATAGCTAATTGGTTGGAAAGAGATGTGATGACTCTGTGGATTATAAAGAGTCGTTATAACCCAGTGGTTAGAATTGCCGTAAGAGACCAGTAGTGCGAAAAAGCAGAGGTAGCCAAGTGGTTCGAAAGAGACGTGACGGCTCTGCGGGTTAGAAAGTCGCTATAACCCATTGATTAGAACGAGACCTGTAGATTAGAAAGGCCCGTTATGGTCCAGTAGATTAGAATACGCCTTGACAGCCAAGTGGGTAGAAAGTGCCGTGATGGCCTAGTGATTAGCAAGAGCCGTCACCTGCATGTCCAGGGAGCAATTCTGGGCTATGCGTATGTGTATTCGAGCAGCGTGGGGGGTGTATACTCTAAAAATCCTGTGTCTTATGAGTGAAAAGGCCTGTGCCCAGCAGTGTGATATCTCATTTAAGATTTACATATTTTTTTTTTTAAATTTTAAAATGCATGTAATTTTCCCTGCAAGAAACTGATCCCAGGTTTGCTTTTGAAGCGTCTTCTCGCAGCAGTCTAAGCTAGATTCATCTAGTATACTGTACACAGGTCAATGACCGATTAATTTGCTCGATAGTTCTAGAATCTTGTTTATTATTCTAATAAAGATATTCAGTTGTTTAGTGTCTGACGTGATGACGTAATCAGAAACGGGGACATTAAATGAAATAAACACATCCATGTATCAAAAGGACAACTTACTTCACTCTCCATCTTTATACATCACATTACTTCAATGATCTCCGAAACCTTTTCTTTTTTTTTAGTACATAAAAAAACTACTAAGCTCCACTAGGGACATATGTTTTGAATTCACCGGGTAATAAACAAAAATTTTAACAAAAAAAGAACCGCCTTCAAAACAGACTTACAAATATAATATGCTCTAAAAAGTAAGAAATAATTGCGTATTCTTTTATAGTGTTCTTCGTATTCTTATATTCGGATCTTAAAGTCGATGTCAGCCAAGGTAGGTGTTCCCGCGTGTCCACTTGGCAGCTCCCACGTCTCTCCCACCCATAGCTTGTATATATAGGTACCTCTATGCTCCAAAAACCCTCGCTCCTCGGAGTGAGGAGGCCTGTGCCCAGCAGTGGGACGTTAATGGGCTGCTACTTACTTACTTTTTATAGGTACCTTGGCTGACACAGACTCCAAATATAAGAAAACGAAAAACACTATAAAAGAATACGCAATTATTTCTTACTTTTTAGAGCATATTAATATATTTTTAAGTCTGTTTTGAAGGCGGTTCTTTTTTTTAATTTTTATTTATTTTTTTGATTTTTAGTGAATCTGAAGCAAACGTGTTGCAATGCAGCAATAAACGTAAGCTCATTGCTATTTGATTACAGACACTTATATTTTCTGCCATAAACCGCACCCTTACTGAAAGCCGTTGAGGACATCCTATGATATTTATATTTAACTACGACTAGCACTTGACCATTTCCTTACTCAATTGACGCACTTGACCATACCAAAGATACGGTAGGCAACTCAAATATCTGGATAACCTATAGAAGAGTCTGTCGAGTATAGTCCATTTCCTCCTAAGTATGGAAGAGTTCAGTCACTTTTTCATGGAATCCATCATCAGAACCTAACCAAACTATCACAAAACAGCCCTTGAAGTATAAACATTTCAATAAAAAAAGAATCATCGAAATCGGTTGGCGTGATCTTGAGTTATTCGTCCATTTGTCGCGCACATGCTTAATGCAAATTTAACACTTATCCGGTTTTTTCAGGGATGCCATCATCAGAACTGGATTTAAAAAAAAATGGGATCCTACGACGAGCCCCACCTTTCATTTAAAAAAAATCATTAAGATCGGTCCACCCAGTCGGGAGATGTGAGGTAACAAAAATACAGACGAATCGATAACCTCCTCCTTTTTTTGAAGTCGGTTAAAAACGAAGACATACGATAATAATAATGACACCTTTAACGATGGGACGGAAGAAAATCAATCCTGATCTTCTGAGTGACTCTTAGCTTTCGGATGAAGCCCATAGTGAGCGACCACGTTTCGGAGCCGTAGGTCATCGGCAACACGCACTGTTCGAAGAGCTTTGTCTTCACACACTGAGGGGTATCGAACGATTATATCTGGTGTAGTTTCCCGAACGCTGCCCAACCAAATTGGATTCGAGGTTGACCTCAATCTCGAAATTGGACCTACCTAGCTGGACTATGTGTCCCAGGTATGTATACTCGTCTACAATTTTGAGTGGTGAGTTCTCAACGATGATTGGATGCAGGATGGATATTCGACATAACTTTAGTGTTATCCATGTCCATTTTTAGGCCCATCTGTTGAGAAACTCTGCTGTACAAAGCTGTGTAAAAACTATAAGGGGTAAATTATCTCTCACCAGATTACCGCATTTCTATCTTAGTCTGTGTTATCATTTGCCTTCGGATGAGATCAGAATCATACCCAAAAATGACAACAATAAAAAAATGGGGTGTGGCTGTTAAGGACCTGGCAGTTTGTCTTACGTCTTGTAACAGGGCTTCTTCAGAACAGTTCTTATTTAGCGTAATAAATTCTTAGATCCTTTAGGTATCCAATGGTGTAATTAAATTTCAGATTCAGTTGATAGATATGTAGCTTCAACACCAATATGAATCCACCCATTTTGTTATCATTCGTTTCTTTGAATGGACGTATTCACGTCAAAAAACCATTATAACATATCTTCTAAAGGTCATAAACATCAATCAAGCACATACCATCCTAAACAGATACATACGATCAAAATTTTATTAATTTTATATTTAATCAAATTCAATTTATGGATCTCGTAGTATAATAAATTCTTTGATCCTTTAGCTATCCAGGGTGTGAATGAATTTCGAATGGAGTTGATAGATATGTAGCTACAACAGCAATCCCTACTTGGCGAGGAGTATGTTCCGCCACGCGGACAACTCCCCACACATACACCTCGACGGCATTGCCCCAGCCAGCACCCAAGAGCAGCAAATACTGGGCGTCCCCTGACGTAGGCGATGATGACGGCGAAGATGGACCCGCTAGCGAAGCCAGCGGGAAGATGAACGGATAAGGAGGCACTGCTTCGAAGCCCGCACTCCACAGCTAAAGTTGAGAAGAACCTAGGAGAGAACACCAATCCTCCGATTTTGTTATCGTCAAGAAATATCCTTGTTTATTAAAGTTCGCAGTTTCCATTCCGTTCAATTTTAACAGGGTGCCTATCTCCAGCCCAATCTATCAAGTAACCCAAGTGTTATCTTCCATCGTAAATTAACTCAAATTATCTGTCGCCAACCTTCACTCGGTCCACCCTTTTAATATTGGAAGCCATTACTTATATTCTAAACACGACGCCAGTGTTCCGCCTTGAAAGGAGAGAAAAAAAAATTGTGTATTCAACTCCCTTTTTTACATTTCAACGTCGCACGTAGCTTACAAATATCCAATTTATCTTATTGCTGGCTTTACAGACGATGGAACAAACCCAATATCAATAAAAAATACTAAAAACGTTTAAAGATTTCTTAATCAAATAGATAAAAGCACTTTTCAATCGTCTATATAGTTTTGTCCACATATTACTTCTAACGTACGACTGATAATGATATTAAGAAACGAATTGAGATATCTTATTTATTACCATCATCATCATCATTCTATTGGCATGTAATTAGCTGTCTTTTAATAAAGGATTATAAACTGACCATTAACTTTGTGTACACCAAGAATCCATTACGTAAAAACAATATATAAATACTTTTCTTTTCCTGTCGTTACAAAATTTTCAGTTTCGTAAACAATGGGGAAATCAGTTACGTATCAGATTAAAATATCAATCTAACGCATTCTTAAATACAGCTGAGATTGAGACAAATTAGAAAATACAATGCCTCTTAATTTGGAAGCAGGTAATCAAACCCAGGACTTCTAACCAAGCGAAGTCGAAGTACAGATATAAACTGAAATGGCATTTATACCTGCTGGTGAAGATGTATAGATATCCTACTTTAAACAAACAGATGACAATGACGTGAGGCTAATCTCAAGGATATACAAAGACGTTGTTTACAAAGTACAAGGTTCAAATCATTTGCAACATGTAACTAATACTATAGGTGTTAAAAGCTCAAATCGGTTGTCGCGTTTTATAACGACTTATCGTAAGTTTATCGATGTAGTAAGACCGCCCGCTTGGGACACGTTGGGAGGTCTTGTAGAATCTAACGGCGTTAATAACTATAAGCCAAGACGGTAGTAAACTCACCTCGATCAACGACAATCCCGTGGGAAAAAGATAATCGGGATCGATCTAAATAATTTAGGGATTTTAAAGGTTTAGAGGTGTTACTGACAAAGTACGCGAAGATATTAATGAGTATAATTATGATAAGGGAAGAAAAGGATAAAGAGCTGAAGAAGGGAAAAGATTGATAGTTAATGTGGATCGGGGCGAAGAAATGCCAAGCTGTTTCTTGCTATCCAGGCATAAAGGTAAGTAAAACATGATTGAGTTAGATTTAATGGGTTTAGGGATGTTATTACAAAGAAGTCGAATACAATGGAGGGAAATGTGTTTATAAGGATTCACAGGAAGAAATGTCAAACGGTTTCTTGCTATCAAGAGATGAATGTGAGTAAAAGAAGACTGAGTTGGTATTAACAGATTTAGAGGTGTTATTATCAAAGTAGGCGAAGCTGCTGGAGGGGTATAATGATAAGAAGAGTAGAAAAGCATAAAAAGGTAAAAAGGAGGATACGTGGATAGTTTATGAGGATCGGCACAAAGAAATGCCAAGCGGATCTCTGCTATCAAGGCATGAAGGTAAGTTAAACAAGACTGTGTTAGATTTAACAAATTTAGAGGTGTTATTGCCGAAGTGCTTGAAGATATTGGATGAGTATGATGATGAGATGGGATTAAAAGGATAAATAGATGAAGAAAAGAGTAGAGAGAGACAGTTTATGGGGATCGGCACATAGAAATGCCAAGCGGTTTCTTGCTATCCAGGCATGAAGGTAAGTAATACAAGACTGAGTAATATTTACCAGGTTGAGGGATGTTATTTCTGAGATACTGGAAGGGTATGACGACGAGAAGAGTAGAAAAGGATAAAAAGACGATACACAGATAGTTTATAAGGATCAGCTCGAAAAATGTGAAACGGTTTCTTGCTATCAAGAGATGAAACAAGACTGATACGGATTTAACAGGTTTAGAGGTGTTATTGCCGAAGTACTCAAAGATATTGATGTCTATAATGATGAGAAGGGAAGAAATTAATAAAGAGATGAAGAAGTGGAGAGAGTAATATTTTATTTTGATCTGTACGAAGAAATACAAGCGGTTTCATGCCATAAAAGACTTTTTAACACATTTTCAGTTAATAAAAATCTATTTCAACTCATGTATAGGCCACTTAAAATCAAACATTAGTACTCCTAGTGCGTAAACATTTAACATTGAATAAAATAATCATTGTTAAATACATAGAATGGGTCGTTATGTTGAATAGTGTAAGATCGTCCCGTATTTTATCGCCCAAATGGGCCTTTGTACAACATAGTAAGCTCTAACTAACAAAATAGAGGAAACAATACATCATTGTAACAAAATAAAGATCTTTTCAAATACCATATCAAGATAAACATTAGAAATTAAACAGTGTACAGCTTTATTGGAAAAGCAATATGTTATCTTCGACGTTATAGACAATTTTATATATAACGACATAAATAAAGACTATTTGAATGTCTGTTTATATATAACAACAAAATAACATTCATTGATTAATCACGAAGTCCCAAAGTTGAGATTTCTTATAGGAAATAGAGAAATCTTCTAGAAGAATGGCATTTTGTATGTTTTCCCCTTAATTCCAATGTGCTTTAACCGATTTTGACAGGGTTTTTACTTTAAAATATATTATTATATAAAGGATAGAAATATAACTAGCAATTTAAAAAAAAATGGGATATCGTTGTGTTATGGACATGGCAGTTTTTTGTACGTGAATACGTCTCGTAAAGAGACTTCCCCCTCTGCCGCGCGCGATGTGTTACAGCCCTTACTTAGCGTAATAAATTTTTTGATCCTTCAGCTATCAAGTGGTGTAATTGAATTTCAGATGGAGTTGATAAATATGTTGGTAGAAAACCATTCTGTATCCCCCGATTTTGTTATCATTCGATTCTTTGAATTGACGTATTCAGGTCAAAAAATCATCATATCATAAACTTTAACCACGCAATTTCAAACCTAAACAGACACACATAAATACAGACACACGATTAGAATTCTATTTATTGACAGATTTATTTAATTTTCTATATATATACGTCTACATACACTTAATTGTGGGTGTTCAAGTACAGCGACATTTATTTGATGCTTATGTAACAGCCGCTTTCTAAACCCCTGATATCTCGTAAGATATTTTTATGAAATGCTGTTTAGAACATTTTTGATCCACATAAAATATACAACGTATTTCATGTATTTAATTGGATGAGGGATACTACCGTATTGAATAAAATAGCTTGGTAAATAACACATATTTTTTGTAACATATAAAAGATAAAAATGGTTAACGTGGTTTATCCTTTGGAGATAAATATATACCGTCCAAGGCTTTGTCATGGATCGTTTTAAGATATGCAACTCTGTAGTACATTAATTTGGTATATATCGTAAGGTTTAGCCAGCGTTTACGTTATAAGAGCACAAAAATAGGTTTTTATGACATCACGTTACTTATCTTTGAATTTTTCAGTACTTTTCTGTACTATAATATTTATGTATTATACATATAAATCTTCATCTTGAATCACTCTATCTACTACTGAAAACTGCATTAAAATCCGTTGGTTAATTTAAAAGATCTAAAGTAATACACAATGGAAGCGACTTCGTTTAATACTATGTAAAGATTTTCGGTGTGTTCGTATTTGAAACATTTAATTCATGTGATTATAAAAGGCCTCCAATACACAAACAGTAGGAAGTTATGGTGGGTTAATTTACGACGTACACGTCTAGCATATTAATATAGAGGCAACAGTAACGATACAAAATTGATCTAATCAATGATTACAATTCAACACCGATTGTTCAAACGAAAATAACTGTGGTGATATATCAACATTTTGTACGCGTGTCCACTAATAGCTGAACACATAGACCCATAGAGATAAGAACTAAAACCAAAATATCTTAAGCTTGTTTAAAAGCTGAGTTAACTTGGCGAGTACAAAGTACAAAAGTCAGAAGTGCAACTTCATTGGCCAACTAATTTTTAAGCCTTGTTTATATTTATGGTAAATGGTGCTCTGCACGCCTTTATGAATAGCCAGATAGTGAAGTAGCGTTGAGAAGCATGAGTGGATTAAAACTGAGTGACAGAGTAAGAAATAGTGTGATAAGAGAACGGTGTGGTATAAAAGAAGACGTAGTGACTTAAATTGAGAAAGGTATGCTTAGATGGTTTGGGCATGTAGAGTTGGAAGGGGAAGACCAAGGCGAACGTTCCTGGACATTTTAAATAACGGCCAGGTAAAGAGTACTCTAAATCGACGAACTTGTATGAAAGGTTTAATGAGAATGAAAGAAGCGAAGGAGATATGCAAGGATCGTGGCAAGTGGAAGGATGTTGTCTCTGCCTACCCCTATGGGAATGAGGCGTGATGCTATGTATGTATGTATATTTATATTTATACAAATCTAAAACTTTATATGTTCCGAGAAGATATGTCAGGAATTTAATGAACTTAATTGCCATTAAATTATTAGAAGTGTCGGAAATTAATACAAATAATTTATTGAAAACGAATTGTAAATAAAAATGCCCCACGTGTTTTTTTGTCAATATAAGAAATTATTAATTAAACTTCAAATCAAATCAAAATAAAACATATTTATTCAAGTAGGCATATTACAGCTCTTTTGAATCGTCTAATAATATATATTTTTCTCTTTTCCACACTCTAATTCTAATGTACGTCTGATGATGGTACTCCAGAGCGACTTAAAATCTAAAGTTACGAGGGTTCCTTTACGCACTGATCTGAGAAGAGCCCACAACAAACACATTACAATATCATATTAGTTTAATATATTTCAATTCAAATTAGAGCAGTTCGTTCACTTCCACGCGTTTCTATCGTCTAAGTATTCTTGCAACTTATAATACGATTTTTCTATAAACTTTCTTTTAACAAAGACTGAATTTATTAATTGACATCTCTAAAACGTCTTGTGGGAGTTTATTATAGAAACGTATACAGTTACCCTTAGAACATCACGTGACGTTATACGCTAACTATGTGGGCCCAAATTTCCTTTTTATGCATGATAATGCATAAAAAGGAAATTTGGCCGGCCATACGGCCGGCATCATCAGGGAATATCTTCGGGGTGTGAACATCACAGTTATTGACTGGCCAGCCAGAAGCCCAGACGTGAAACCCATTGAGCACAAGTGGGACGAGCTAAAAATACTTGGTAGGGCTCGTCAGCCAGTTGCCCAGACGATGCAGGAGTTGAAAACTGCCATAGAAGACGAATGGGAGATGATCCCCCAAAATTTCATAGAGCGATTGATAAACTCTATGCCTAATCGTATGAGAGCTGTGGTAGAAGCCTATGGAGGCAACACGCGTTATTAAATTAAACCTTTATTAAATTGAACATGTTTTTTATTCAATAATCAAGTGCCTTCATCAAGGCGCATACCCGACTTGTTAGGCGTAGCTCCATGTCGTGTGGTATTCTGAATTCAAATTTAAAACATTACGATCGAAAAAGATGGTAAAAAGTACCAGGTTTAAAACTGCATCAATAGTTTTTGTTCAATCTAGCAATAATATTTCGGTAGGGGCCATCGAAACCTAAACTCTAAGGTGGGCCAATAGATGTGTCCAGAAGAGCATGTGCGTTTCCGGACGTCTGACTGAAGTGATAACTAAAACTAATCGAACTTGAACTTTAAAAGATTAGGTATTTATTTAAATTCCATGTATATTATTATGATAATGTAAGGAAAGTATATTTTGTAATAAAATATTTATTGATGAAGTTTTAGGTTATATGCTCACTGTCAACGGTATATGTCTATCGCACACTAAACACTGAGCAGAGAGGAGGGGAAACGTCTGTCCGAATACGGCAAGCGTTGTTAGCGCTAAGTTAGAGAGAGAGGAGGAGCCTGCCTACCGCTGCCGTATGTGTGTGAGAAAGGGACAGACAGTCTTGCTCTCTAAAGCGTTCCGTAACGGAGCTATTTACCCTCCTATAAAGAATTATCACTTCTAAAACTATTCTTAGTGTTTATCCTCATGATTATATCAATAATTTTGTTGGTATTCCGGCGGAAGGTCGCAAATACTTAGCCACTGTCGCAACAATAGGTATATCTTGTTATACATATAATAATGTGTTAATTATTTATTAGCATTCTGTCAATCGCTGACAATTATGTCAAACAGGTTGGCATAATATTACGCATATGCAATTCATTTGGCCCTTCTATCCATTTATATATCTATGGGAACACATTACGCAACTTCTGTTAACTAATGCAGTGCCAAAACCCGGTGGGCCTCCGGAAGAGCAATGAGTTTTTCATTCCCTACAGTTTAGCGCTTGAATAAAATCACACCTGATGGTAAGTAATGATACACTCTAAGATGGAAGCACCTTAATATGATGAGGCAATTTACCTCTAATGGTTTCTACACAGCATCGTACCGGAATACAAATCTCTTGCATGGAGGTACATCTTTGCTGGTAGGGTGATTGCGTAAAGATTAATCCATAACTGTGGTGACTCCTGGTAATAAAGTTTAAAATGGTAACCCGTTACTTTGATAATCCATAGGCATGGGAAAGCACATATATATTAAAAAACCAATTTCAAAATATTCTTTCCTCGAGTAAACTTACAAGTCAAGTCTATAACGAATCTACAACAGCTTCACTGTTTACACCAGGTTCTTTCAAAAAAGATAACTATGAGACTTTAGCTTTCGAAGACACCCACCACCAACAATAAAGGTCACGCATACTATAAAGATTTTTTGAAGAGTCTCGTCCATCGTGCCAAATGGTTTTGGCACGTAGAGAGGATGAATGAAAGGTGTCTTTATGAGTCAAGAGTGAATGGGGAGTTGGAAAGAAAGACCAACGCGAACGTTCCTGGACTAAATCCAGGATATTTGAAGGTCAAGAGTACTCTTAACCGACGAACACGTATAAAAGGTTTAGCGAGAATGTAAGAAGCGAAGGAGATATTCAAGGATCGTGGCAAGTGGAAGGACGTGGTCTCTGCCTACCCATATGGTAATGAAGCGTGATGCTATGTATGTCTAACATCTGATACCAGGTTACTAGATCTATCGATCCAAAAGTGCTGTAAAAGCCTACTTGAACAAAATCGATTCGATTTTGATTTTATTACGCCAGCCCACGATGTCGAAATACACAAAATATATTAGTTAGCCTTCAAACACCGAATTGAAAATTCGTGTCATCTTGTCGTTACGAAAAAATCGTTTTACGATCAAATATTCACACCACGTGTAAACGATGGTCGTATAATCCCCAAGGGCGGTGGACAATAGTGTGGAGAGACAATTTGCATGGTACTTGCCGTACAGCAAGTACTTATCATATTCGGCACATTTGCATGCCCAAAATAGGACGAGTCAAGTGTTCAAGTCCGAGGACACGGTCGCGGCGCCAGGCTGATGTAATCGTATTGATTCTACGATAATAACTGAAATTGTTATGGCCTCGTTGGCGCAATGGTCGATTAAGAAGTTCGATCCTTGTTAAGGTAAATCTATCATATGCTAACAAGATGGACCTATCAAATGAAAGATTTGTTTTCAACCTAAATGATTTACCAAAGCCAAAGAGGCGCTAGACCAATACAGTTGGAAGCAAATTATCCAATCCAGACACAACACTTATGCTAACCACGACCCTCAGACATGAGAGATAAACCCAAGAGAGAGAGAGAAATCTATCATATTGGATGTGCTAAAACTCCTCCAAAGTGTTCAAGCCCAAAGGCATGATGTTCGCTATCAGGCTTATATAACCCGTGCTAATGTCAATGTGATAATAATTCAGATTATGATGTCCTCGCTGGTGTTATGGTGACTTAGGTTTTTACTTAGTTTAAATCCTGGTAAGGTAAATTCATCAAATTGGACACATTTGCATGATCAAACTGAAACTCGTCGAAGTGTTCAAGCCCAAGGGCATAGTATCAATCGTCAGGCTGATGTACACCCTAGTAATCTAAAGTTGGTAGTGTGATAACTAATCAGATCATGATGGCCTCGATGGTCTAACTACAACTTAGGCAGCAGGGGTTGTGATTTCGAATCCTGGCATAATTTATCATATTAGACACATTTCCATACCAAAACTAAGATTAGCCAAGTGTTTAATTCCAAGAACATGGTGTCTGTCACCGAGTTGATGTTAATGTGATATTGTGTCATAATTATTCAGATTATAATGGTCTCCTTGGCGTTATAGAAAATTAGGAAAGCTGAGATCGCATGATCGTATCCTAGCATGAAATTATCAATTTGGACATATTTCCATACCAAAAATAAGAATATTCAAGTGCTCAAGTTCAAGAACATGGTGTTCGCCATCGGACTGCTGTAAATATAGCATTTTGTGATAATAATTCAGATTATGATGGCCACGTAAACGTAATAATTCGTTAGGTAGCAGACGTCGCAAGATCGATTGCTAGCAAGGTGAATTTATTAAGTCCTAAGGACACCGAGGTGATATGAACATATTGTTTGATAATAAATCAAATTATGGTGGTTTGTGAGCATAAGTGTAATTTACGTAGCAGTGGTGGCTGACAACTTTAATTCCTGGTAATGTAAATTTATTATATTACGAAAATTTGCATGATCAAATGTCTCAAGGATGTGAACTCGATACACTACTGATTTAAGCATATTGTCTCTACGATAATTACAACACATTTACACGTGCCTAATTGTACTAGTAAGTATGCAAGTCCATATGTCCAACTACTGTAGTTATGCCACTATAACTACTTTTTTCATTTTAAAAGTTAATAAAAGCGCCGACACTGATCAAACTATATTATTTACACTTCTGTCTTAATCCTTAACCTATCAACCTATATTTTAGACCGTTTCCATTACCTGTAGAATACTTTTTAAATTATTAAAATCAGACATTTCATTGAAAATATATAACGAATTAAAAAATGTCTATTTAAAGAAAATAATAATAAATCTGTATTTCAGGCATACATCCATATTATTTGTTAGTTACAATTTTTACTTAACCTATGTTAATACTTATACTTATAATCTCAACCTAAAAACATAAAAGACAAAATACTTAAGACTAAAATTTAATAATTAATTACTGGGGACGCCTCCTCCTGCTGATGTTTGCACCATTCCAGCTTATCCAGAAGGGGCTATCCCATTTACTCGCCAATGTACTGAGGAGGGTGTTGGAACTGGCCATTAGCCTGTCCATCATTGATGCAGCCCGCTTGCGCATAATGGCGTAAAAGTCTAGATGCGCATCCGCAAACATTGCTGACGCACTGCACCAACGTGGTTTCTTCAACACTGCACTCAGGACATTAATAATACATAATGTATCCCGAGTCGAACTCTAGAGTGCCAAATATCATGTATAGGGAAGTTCTGAGATAATAAAGTATTAGAAATAAATCTGTTCCTTAATATTATAGAAGGATAGTTCTGCATTTTAATTTTTTTATAAAAAACCTTTTCACTACCATTGCTAGTAGTTTATATAAAGAAGCAAAAATGGCAGTATTTTTCATAATTACGCATAAATAATATACACTTATATATACTCTTTTATTTATTGTTAAAGTCAAATTGAGAATTGGTTAATGTTGTTTGTTTTATATTGAGCAAACGATGTAAAGTTTTTTTTATAAAAAAAACATCGTTTACAGAGTTTTAAATTATCGAAATATGTATATCAAGTTTAATGTTCCTCATAATGTAAATTACTTATGGACGAATTCATGGTCGCTGACTATGGGCTTCATACGAAAGCTCAGAGTCATTCAGCGTGCGATGAAGAGGGCTGCTCGGAGTTTCTGTACACGAACAAATCAGAAATGAGGAGGTCCGTAGCAGAACCAAAGTTACCGACGTAGACCTACGGATCGCGAAGCTGACGTGGCAATGGATGGACATTGGGGGCCGAAGATGCTGGAGTGGCGAACCCGCACCGGACGGCGCAGTGTAGGCAGATCCTCCACAAGGTGGACCGATGACATAAAAAGGATCGCCGGTAGCCGCTGGAGCCAGGCGGCGCAAGATCGGGTCTTGTGGACATCTTTACGCGAGACCTATGTCCAGCAATGGACGTCCATCGGTTGAAGCGACGACGACGATGGTCGAATTTCGATCACTTGTTAGACAAAGAAAGCCATCACACCCAAGTTAGGTAGTAACAAGTGAGTAAATCACCCACTCCTGGTAAGGAATGTAATACTGAAAGTCTTGATAAAGACAATAAAACAAACTTTTCCGTTGTATTTATTATAAGATCACCAGTCCTTGATAAATGTGCAAAAATTTCAATTAAACCGACGATTTATCCGTAGATTCCATTACATACAGGTGAAGCGAATAAAAGACTGTTAAAATAAAATCAAACACGAACTTGAGACTGTTAAATTATTACTATCGAATGAATTTATATCGGACAGGGACAAAACACTTCGCTTCTCTTGAAACGAGATTAAGATGAAACACGTGTAGTTGTCACAGACATCGGTACGCCACGAAACGAGAAAAATATGACCACAAAAAGGCGTGAGAATGTTTTATTTTTAAGGTGTGCCATAATTCACTATGTCTCCGTGTGGGAATATTGGATCTGTCAGACAAAAGCAGTTTTTTTACTAAAGATACAACTGGTAGAAGAGACCTTAAACTAAAGAGGAAAATGTATAAGACGATCGTAAGACCTGTCATCCTGTATGGATCAGAGTGCTGGGCCACCAAAGGGGAGAATGAAAGGAAATTGCTTGCAGCGGAAATGCGAATGTTGAGATGGATGTGTGGAGTGACAAAATTAGATAAGATTAGGAATGAGTATATTAGACGAAGTGTGAAAGTAGCACCAGTGACCGAGAAGTTAAGGAATGAAAGGCTATGACATGAGAAGGGAGGATAGCCATTTATGCAAGAGGGTCCTAAATATGATGGTTAGCGGCAGGACCGGTAGAGGCTGACCAAATAAAGTATGGATGAACTGTGTGAAAGAGGATATGTGTGTAAGGAGTGTGAATGTAGAAATGACAGCGGATAGAGTGAAGTGGCGGAAGGAAACATGCTGTGCCGACTCCACCTTGTATGATAAGGGCAAGAAAATGACAACTGGCAGAAGAGAATACGCTGTCATTACCAGAATGACATTGGATTATAGTCGTTTAATATAGGCATGGAGAACTAACACATCCGTTACTTGCTACTTTACTGATAAAATAACAAATAACGAAAATAACTAACGTCCAAAAGAGGGTATTGAGTTATTGTCTATATTTTAAAATAGAGCGTGCATTAACAACGACAATACATGATTTACAACTCTAAAGGGATTATATTCTTTAAAGATGGCCATTTTTATTTGATGTCAATAGAATTGAGGTACGCGATAAATAAAAAAGTGCGTGCGTACAAAGTACACATATCAGAAGTGAAATTACTTTGTTGATCATCATATTTGACTACTACAACCACTTCACCATACCGACATTACGATAGGTGGCTGAAATATCCGGATAGACTAAAAAAGATTCTGCCGAGTATAGTTAACTTGCTCCTAAGAATTGAAGAGTTCCGTTACTTTGTCATGGATCCCATGATCAAAACCTAACCAATCTATTATAAAATAACCCTTGAAGGAACCTTTCCAATAAAAAAACGAATCATCAAAATCCATTTATCGTGGAAATGCTTAATGCAAATTTAAGACTTCTACGGTTTTCTCATGGATGCCATCATCAGAAATGGACTTTTAAATTAAAATCATCGCGATCAGTTCACAAAAAAAACGCTGCACATATCATGCGCCTAAAGAACTGACACTTTGATAAGATATAAGATATTTTATTCGTTACTTGGTTGGATACTAGATTATGAAATAAAATGTTATTAAAATTTCATAATGAGCCGAAATAAAATTACAAACTACACTTACACGTAAAGTATATACAATAATTTTAAAAATATATATTTAATAAAAGATATGTAGTATGTGAAAAAAAAAGGTTTTATTAACAAATAGCTTGACAAAGTATCAGCTATTGAACCTAAAATAACGTTAGAGTAACATTTATTGAAATAAAACAATAACTCCCACGCTTAATGTTGATTTAAGGTGATAAAAATGAGAATTTCTGTTTGAAAACATGTCAGTCCATCTGCAGTCACTGACTGATACAGCTGGACTGTACAACTAATAAAGAGAGAGAGTACTCACTTCCAGCCTGTAGAGTATCTTGAGAAGAGCCATATTTCGTTGCTATGTGGTCTAAAACAATGGCAACGTTTACGCGCACGTTGACAGTTGCACGGCCTCTGCAATAAAAGTAGAACAAAATTGAAATATTACTTACTCTAGAGCGAGGAAGAAAGAGAATACACTTTATTATACAATACAAACAATACAGAAATATATACAACTTAAGCAATATCTCTAAGACTTGGAACAGAGCATGTTGCCAGTGCTGACCTACGGATTGGAAACGTGGTCGCTGATTATGAGCCTCATTCGAAAGCTCAAAGTCACGCAGCGGGTAACGGAGAAGGCTATACTTGGAGTTTCTCTACGCGATCAAAAAAGAAACGAGGAGTACTGTGTGTTATTTAATCCTTTTTATTCGCTGGGAACTCGCTGAAGAACAGAATAGCGGAACCCTCAGTATCCCGAACAGGAGTACCAGAGGTTCAGTGGGGACATTGTGCTCTGGGACCCCGGACATCGTCTGTTATAACCATTTAGAAGGAGGCAAGTCTCCTGGCTCCCAGTCTCCTCCTACGGATAAAGGTGGCCTCAGTTGCAGCTTCCTTCTCTCTCTCTCTCTCTCTCTGATGCCTCCTTCTGTAAGATGACATTTTCACAAAATGAAGATATCCGCCATCCATTTTCACTGCAAAAGATATAGCCAACTATCCTCATCAGTGAGAGCTCACCGCCAACGAGAGACATCAGGGGATGCCATTGAGGCCCTCACGCCGAGCATTCTGCGACAGTATGTTGAGAGGTATCCACGAAGGCTCCACACTCGCGATAGGCGGGCGAGTCTTCACGCCCAAATATCAGGTGCAAGTACTTAGCAAAGCAGCCGTGCCCAGTCAGTACTGGCACCAGTCTAAAGGAGAAGGATCCGTGCTTCCTACATAACCACTGCTCGAAGTGGGGTAGGACTACTTCCATCGAAACCACAGCTGGAGCCCAGAATTACTTCTGGGTTATGCAGGTCTCTTCACGATATTCCCCTTTAACACAATGATCGATTGGAAAGAACAATCAAGGATGTAAGTTTAATTATTAAATAATATCTTAACGGTTTGGATTCGAAGCCACGATTTCTCTAACCTAGCTTAAATGACTCTTTTAATAAATAACCTAGACAAAATCACATTCTATTGTTTATTTTTTACTAGTCCTGCCTACGTGTCGTGCACCCAAATGGGAACTCTTAACATTCAAATCTTATTTTTCCTAGGAATCGGGAATGTGAACGCCGCATCCGATGCAATCTAATTTGCATTCGTATAACAATGTCTTCTCAATAATGTTGACACAGTGGCAACATCGTCTATAACAACTACCGAAACTTACAATTTCATAGCAATTCTAACTACTGTAGACAAAGCAACCGAAAATATCTTGGTTTTAAGGAAGGTTTGGGCATGTAGAGAGAATGAATGAAAGGAGGCTGACAAAAACGATTGATGAGTTAAAAATGGAATGGGCAAGTTGGAAGGGGAAGACCAAGGTGAACGTTCCTGGACCAAATCCAGGATATTTTAAATAAGGGACAAGTCAAGAGTACTCTAAACCAACGAACTTGTATGAAAGGTTTAATGAGAATGGAAGAAGCGATGGAGATATGCAAGGATCGTGGAAAGTGGAAGGACGTGGTCTCTGCTTACCCCGAAGGGAATGAGACGTAATGCTATGTATGTTTAAGGAATTTATGTCGTAATGTTGGAATATTTCTATTTTATTAGACACTAGGAAAGGAATATGGTTAATATTTGTAAATATATCCCAATCTCATAAGAACATGAGAATAATCATACTTAGTGTACACGAACATCACAAAAAGAATTGACTCTTTTAAGGTCTATCAGTCGGATTGTTGTTAAGCCTTTTTTTACGCCGGGAAATGCCATTTCACCCCGATAAGAGTTAAATCTTATTGGTAGTGTAGGCCTCGCTGGTAAACCAGAATACCCACTAAAACCCAGCGATACCCTCGGCATCCTTTTGTGGATCACCAGATGATCGGTAGACGCAATCTACCCTGGCCCTCCGGACGATTCCTATGGGAAACTTATTATAGAACTGTAACTATTTCATAACCTTCTGCGCTGAATTAAAGGAGCTTTCACAGCGTTCCGCCTGTGCCTCTCATGTGGCTCCTTCAGCGAAATACCACTGTCACAGACGGAGGCCATTGCCCTCCACGCCCTATCACCGGTGAGCATTGCGTCAACTATGCCCTTCAGCAAAAGGTCTCCTCCGAAACCTGTGATACCTTCTAAAACATCCATTTTCATGAGATGCTGTTAAAAGCAAGTATAATCTACGTGACATATACAATGCATGTAATGTCTTAAATAATAATGTATCGTATAAAATACTTTTGTATATAACATATATTCTTTTGTAATATATAAAAGATAGATATGACTACAATGGGTTATGCTTTAGAGATAAATATACTATTGCGGACCATTTTATCGATCTTTCTAAAATATACGATTCTGTAGCACATTCATTTGATTTATCTCGTAAGGTTTAGTCAGCGTTTTCGTATTAAGCACAAAGAGTATTTATTACGACATCACATTACAAATCGTTGATATTTTTCAGCTTTTCTGTCGTAATTGGTGTCTCAAAAGAAATTTTATATATAGTAAGTAAGTAAGTAGCAGCCCTTTAACGTCTCAATGCTGGGCACAGGCCTCCTCACTCCGAAGAGCGAGGGTTTTTAGAGCATAGACCCACCACGCTGCTCCACTGTGGATTGGCAGGCATAGTACACAAATGCACTCTCTGAAATCCGACACGATCGGAGAGAGATCAGGCGCTNGCCCGACCCGGGAGTCGAACCCAGGACCTCATGTCTGTGGCGGAACATACTAATCACTAGACCAATGAGGCAGTTAGTTATATATAGTGGATCGATTAAAATTATATATAATAATATTTCTTAATAATAATAATAATATCGTCTAAATGAAGACCCTCGCGTTCTCGGGACTCATTTAATCGAACAGTAGACTCAGGGATGACTACCATTTCGAGATGAATATTTTCTTTCAAATGCGCCAGTGAAGTCGGTTTATTGGCGTAAACGTTGGATTTAAGATTACCCCATGGGAAAAAGTCCATAGATCTCTCCGGGAGATCAATTTGCATGAGAAAATTTCAAGAAAACGTGGCAGAGACATATTGGACGTGTGTGAAGTTTCTCCGTCCTGTTGGAACCGCGTTCTTTGGTTATAGCCAGAAAAGTTATGCCGTTGAGGTACCAGGAAGGTGTCTACCACCTCAACATAACGCTCTGAATTATCTGTAACAGCACCCTTTCGTCTTCACAAAAACCGATAATTCCCCCATGTAGAGGTTTCTGAATGTTAGCATTTAGGATTCGTTGCACTCCAGTAGACGCTGCTTATTTACGTGGCCATTAAGATGAAAATGAGCTTCATCCGAAAACAAAATGTTGGTAAATGTTGCAAATGGCTCAATCTGATTAACGAAATTATGCCTCTGACTGGCATCTTGGGGCTTTAATTCTTGCACCAATTGAAATTTGCAGTGGTGCAGCTCCATAGCGACTGGATTCCCACGATCCAGGCTACCGATAGACATAACCCCCGCGCCCCTCGGATATGTTGCTTTCACGTTCAAGTAAATATAAAAAAACTTTGGAACCATAAGGCGTACAAACTTGAAATTTGCTAGGAATATTCCCTTTGCCGAGTAGAAGTCAGCTAAGAACGGATTTTGCGAAATTCCATCCGTAACGAGGGTTGCGGGGGTGTTAATTAAAAAAATTCAAATTTTCACAATAAAAAACAAATTAAATCACATTTTTTTTTAATAATGGAAACTTGAAAGTAAATTTTAGGAAATTCCACCCTCAAAAGTAGAGTGCGGGTATGTTTCTTATTTGTAAAACAATTTCCCTAAATTAATGAAAATCCTACCAAAAACATTCCACGCAGACGAAGTCGCGGGTTCAGCTAGTATTATATATGCCGGAATGCAATAGTCTGAGGAACGCTGGCACCATCTGTCTATCGGCGTGGGGCAGAGTCAATAATGACAATCCGGCGCACATCTCCCCAGTTCTCGGGTGATGGTCCACCAAAGCGATCAACTCTGTCGGGTTCTAGCTATTATTATTAATGAGTTTGTGTAAACTGAGTTAATTAATAAAGTGTTTAATTGCACCAACATTACCCATCAACGCCCACAGTATGGAAATTGAATTATTGATGCCATTAATGACGATGTCGGCGGAGAACCCTAGGGTCCTATGGTTTGTGCTGCTCTTTCTCTCTTATTCTCCAAGATATATATAAACCTTTGTCTTAAATCACTATATCTATTGCTGAAAACTGTATTAAAATCCATTGAATGGTTTCCGAGATATTAGCGATCAGACAACGGAAGCTACTTGATTTTATACTACGTAAAGATGCCTTTGGCAAATATTGTCTTTTGTAGACACCAGTGACATAGATCGCTGCTGGAACCAACATGGCGTTAAATATTTACAATGCGGTGGGAAACACACTCCTCCACAGTGACCTAACTCTTGACCCAGTTCAAACGAACTAGCTATGCATAGTCTTTAACTTATATAATGACTAGCAAACCGCCCCGGCTTCGCACAGCTAGTAGACCATATAAAAACTTACATTTCAAGGGTGGATTGCTATTAAATTACTATATTTGTTTATTATGCTGAGTTCTTTGTAATTATATACATGCACTACATCCAGTTTAACGCTATTCGGGAAATTCTCAAATTTAATCAACACTTCTGTTTAGTCGTCGTTTTAGTGACGACTGTGATGGGTGGACTTATTATTTTTGAGTGGGGCGCTTAGTATAAGAAAGGTAGCACAGTATTCGCCTAGTGATAGTTCTTAGTTTGTATCAACGTTAGTATTGTATTAAAAGTCATAGAAAGTGTATAATATAATGAGAATATTTTGACTTAACCTACAAATTAGTAAGCGACTCTAAAAATATAGAAACAGTGGAGTGCAGGATGCTAAGTAACTCTTGTAACTTAACATTATAAGTCCTGCTTTGCTACAATCATCAGTGAGTACATTGTTTTAAAGTCTCTCACTAATTTGTAGATTAAGTATTACTATCGTTTTTATATTACAGACTTTCAATGACTTTCAATACAATAATAACGTTGATACAAACTAAGAACTGGCATTAGGCGAATGTTCCTTCATTCCTGTGCTACATTTCTTATACCCACTTGTAAAAACTCCCCACTCGAAAAATAATAAGTCCACCAATCACAGTCGTCGGGAAAACGACGACTAAACAGAAGTGTTGATTAAATTTGAGAATTTCCGGATGTGGCACAGGTAAACGTTTACAGATATAATTACAAAGACCACCAATAAAATAATAATGATCGCTGACGATTCAAAACTTCTATGTTAATGATGTTTTTTTAGCATAACTCTTTCATCGTTTGCTAAATGTCTGATAAACAAGTGTGTGTGTGTGTGCGTGTGTGTGTGTGTGTGTGCGTGCGTGCTTGTGTGTGTGTGTGTGTGTGTGTGTGTGTGTGTGTGTGTGTGTGCGTGCGTGNGTCCTACTTTGCTACAATCATCAGTGAGTACATTGTTTTAAAGTCTCTCACTAATTTGTAGATTAAGTATTACTATCGTTTTTATATTACAGACTTTCAATAACTTTCAATACAATAATAACGTTGATACAAACTAAGAACTGGCATTAGGCGAATGTTCCTTCATTCCTTTGCTACATTTCTTATACCCACTTGTAAAAACTCCCCACTCGAAAAATAATAAGTGCACCAATCACAGTCGTCGTGAAAACGACGATTAAACAGAAGTGTTGATTAAATTTGAGAATTTCCGGATGTGGCACATGTAAACGTATACTGATATAATTACAAAGACCACCAATAAAATAATAATGATCGCTGACGATTCAAAAGTGGACGTCAGCTTTCGCAGCGGGAATCATTACAACGATATCGGTGTAAGAAACATAATTTCATTAATTTTCAAGTGTAGATTTCCTAAATAGATTCCTAGATGGATAATAGATCCTCAGCTTCAGATTGCGCTTTATATTACTCCGATGCAACCAATTTTATACAAGATAGAGCCATTTGAAAAATCGTTAAAACTTTAAATACGTTTTTTTGATTCTTTAATTTTTCCCGCTACTTTATATCATTAAACCACGAAATATAATATCGTTAAAATTGTGCTGAAAGTTGAAATGAAATGAAATTGAAATGAAATTTATTTTATTGATCAAGTTACACTGTATCTTAAAGTGTAGGAAACGATGACACTGCAAAAGTTAAAAACTGCGTAGCAGACGTCAACGGCAAATCTTCGCACACGGTCAGATTTATTAATGCTTAACTATGAAGTTTATATGCGTGTGCATGTAAACTTCATAGTGAGTGAATCTGGATGTGTGTGTGTGTGTGTGTGTGTGTTTATTTTTTTTCTCAGAGATTTCGGAAAAATACTTTTTACGTATTCAGAGCTAGCTGTACTACCCTGGTAAGTGGGACTCGGATTGCCACTACCGACTAAAAAACCTCATCTTCTGTCTTCTGCCTCTCTTTTCCCTGTGGTACGACCGTTAGGTATTACTTCGCAGGGAGAGGGTCTAGCGCTGGTGCTTCTTCATGAGATCCAAGTCAAGTCTTCAGTCTTTTCTATGCGTCGTAGTTCCTGGAGGACTTGCGTCGCGAATAAGTTTGTTGCCTCCCAGGCTTCTTTCGATGCCGTCATCTCTCTTATTAGAGATTCCGGCCTGCTTCTTCGCTTTAGGGTATTTTCCCAAGCACTGCGCGTTGCGCTAAAGGACACATAAATAATACGTGCTCAGCATCTTCGTTGACTCCGGGACAAAAAAGGCACTCAGGTGAGGTCTTATGCTTGTATTTATGAAGATATTCACGGAAGCACCCATGTCCTGACAGCATTTGTGTCAGATAATAGTTAACCTCTCCATGCTTGCGGTTTAACCATACGTCTAGCTTCGGTATAAGGCGGTACGTCCACCGGCCATTCCCCGACTCGTCCCACCTTTTTTGCCATCGTCGAATGCTATTTCGGCGTTCTGCTGTTTTTAGTTCGTCATAGCTCAGTGTGTGTGTGTGTGTGTGTGTGTGTGTGTGTGTGTGTGTGTGTGTGTGTGTGTGTGTGTGTGTGCGTGTGTGTTCAGCCTCATCATAAGTTAACGTTTGGAGCCAAGTCATACATTTATCTTTACAGGCATGTGTGGATAGAGAGTAAATGCCTAACAATTTGTTTATCTTATTGTATAAAGGTTGAAGCCAGCTACACGGCAAGTATTGGTATTTGACGTCTTTATAAATTTCATATGACGGAGGTCCGCAAAATGGCGCATCACTTGATATTTTAAGTCCCCAGTGATGTGGGTATCAAATAAAACGAGCCCATCATTTAAGTTCATAAATTGTATATATACTGCGTCATGTAGAGAGAACATATTAGATTACTAAAAAAGGTCATCCTTATCCTTTTTTTGGGCGTGAATACGTCTTTAAAACAAACGAATGGTAACAAAATCGGTGGATACAGTTTGTTGTTGTAGCTACATATCTATCACATTCATCAGAAATTCAATTACACCACTGGATAGCTAAAGGATCAAAGAATTTATTACGCTAAATAATGACTGTAAAACATCGCGTGCGGCGGAGGGGAAGCCCCGTCACCAAACGTATTCACGTACATGTACGTATTAATATGGCTGCGAGACATGGATCTTTGTGAAGCAAAGCAGTAAGCTGTTGCAAGCATTTGAGATATGGGCTTTAAGGAAAATGTTTATTTTTATTTTATTTTTTATAGAAAATTATAGGATTTTTTTTTACATTACATTTAACACTAAAAATAAGGCCATGACAGATTACGTCTATTTACATTAACTTAAATAATAAGGCAAACAACTTTTTGTGTATGTGTGTGCGTGTGTGTGTTTGTGTATGAGTGTGTGAATGAATAAGAGAGAGAGAGAGTGCGTGTATGAATCCGTAACCATGTGTGTGTATTTATCAATGTCTTAATAACCCTAATGAAAATCTTTTTTTTTTAGATATGACAAGATCTTTTTTCCCATCAATTTCTTTTTATATTCTAACATTGATAAATGGAAGACGTCCAATTTTGGGTATGTATTATTATAGTGTTTAGGATTTCTTGGAACCCGCATGCTTATGACGAGCATCGTGCGGAGAAAGGTGGCTTTTTTGGACATCTTCAGAGAGAATCCCTACTTGAGTAACCACGGTTGATCCTAGAGGGCGGAATGTCCGGAAAAAGAGGGCCTGGTAGACCGAGGCGGCATTGGATGACCGATATACGGCAGATGGACCAGTTTTATCTACGCACAATTAAAAAGACTTGCCCAGGAAGAGTTTTCCGCATACTGACCGCCAAAAGTAATTTTGAAGAATGCACTACTTGATGATAACTTAAATAAGTATCAAATAGATGGTGCCGTGTTTTAAGTATACGCAGACAAATTTGAACGTTTCAGTTTGTATTGATATAGATACATTACAGGCCTTTCAGTCGTATGAGAGATGTGCGCGTATTTAATTTGCTAGCAAAGTCCCGGAAATTGCATTTTTTAATTTGTCTGAATCTGGACTGATGGGAGGCTTCAGCCGTGACTAGTCACCAACCTAACAAAGACGTACCATCAAGCAAACTATAAGAAGCAAATTGCCTCTTACCAGATAAGCGCATTTCTATCTTAGACTGTATCTGTATCATCAATTACCAACAGCAATAAAAAAAAAGTTATACACAAGTCTTCAGAATGTTTTCATTCAGAGAAAAGCACAACAATGAATTTTTAACAGCAAATTTAAGAGAACTTATTTGTTACTAAGCGATATTTAAACCCAGGTCTGGTAATAGGATCCTAGATGCCTATCAGCTAGTTCATTACGGATACCAATTTTATAGGAACACCAACAGAACATACATTAAACGTTTATAAACTAGTGTTAGTAGTACATTCTAATGTATGAGCCAATTATAGGCGTACACAGCTTTGTAGAATGTGTTTGTTGAAATCAAAAGGTTAATTAATGAACGAAAAACTTAACTATATACAGCAAATGGTAAACTGACTACAATACAAAAAAACTACACTATATTTACATAACTACAAGCATACTCGATTTGAAGCACAGTAGGTTGTCACTGAATATTGACGGCCTCGCTGGCGCAGTGGTGCGAGTATTCGCTTTGCTAGCGGAAGTCCCGGGTTCGATCCCCGGTAGGACGAATTTAGGAAATTGTATTTTTTAATTTGTCTGAGTCTGGACTGGTGGGAGGCTTCGGCCGTGGCTAGTTACCACCCTACCAGCAAAAACGTACCGCCAAACAAAGAAATTTGTTTTCCGGTACGATGCTGTGTAGAAACCGTAAAGGGTATATCGCCTCTTAACAGATTAGCGCGCTTCTATCTTAGACGGTATCAGGTGAGATCACAGTCAAGCGCTAATCTGTCAACAATAAAAAAAAAAGAATATGTCAATGCTAGAATACGACACGTTGGCGTATTGAGCGTTCCTCTTCGAGACGGATCTGGCATTTTGCGTAGATTTGCCCGTATGCCCACTTTTTAAATAAGCATAACTCCCTCTATGTGTTATATGTCTAAAAGATTAGGCAGCGTTTTCGATGAAAGATCTTAATCTTTCTTGCTTAACGTTATTAGCAAATTGTACACCTAAACCTTCGTCAAGAATTACATACATACATAGCATCACGCCTCATTCCCATAGGGGTAGGCAGAGACCACGTCCTTCCATTTGCCACGATCCTTGCATATCTCCTTCGCTTCTTTCAATCTCATTAAATCTTTCATACAAGTTCGTCGGTTTAGAGTACTCTTGACCTGGCCGTTATTTAAAATGTCCTGGATTTGGTCCAGGAACGTTCGCCTCGGTCTTCCCCTTCCAACTTTCGCATTCACTCTTGACTCATAAATCCTTTTTGTCAGTCTCCTTTCATTCATTCTCTCTACATGCCCAAACCATCTAAGCATACCTTTTTCAATTTTAGTCACTACGTCTTCTTTTATACCACAACGTTCTCTTATCACACTATTTCTCACTCTGTCACTCAGTTTTAATCCACTCATGCTTCTCAACGCTCTCATCTCTACCGCATTTATTTTACTTTTGTGATTCTTCTGCCATACCCAACTTTCACTACCATACATAAGTGTTGGCACCAACACTCCAGCATGCACTGCCAGTCAAGAATTACTCTATCAATTAATGATAACTGCATGAAAATCCGATCAGTAGTTTCTGAATTGATAGCGAACACACGAGGCAAAGTACTTTACTTTATAATATAGAAGATAAATGTGTTTGATTAATAAAATCAAAAACATTTATATCTTAGTCCGATGACCTGTGACTTTTTATTCAATTGCTCAAAGATAGCACACTATTTAGGTGGTCTTAATGTACGTTCAGATGAAATAAATAAAAATTTTAACAAATAAAGAACCGCCTTCAAAACAGACGTATTCATTTATACTGTTCTTCGTATTCTTATATTCGGAGTCGGTGTCAGCCAAGGAAGATGTTCCCCGCGTGTCCACTTGGCACCTCTCCCACCTATATATGTAGTTACAACCTACACCTATATATGAAGGTACCTTGGCTGATACCGACTCCAAATATAAGAATACTAGGAACACTATAAAAGAATACGCAATTATTTCTTACTTTTTACAGCATATTAATATATTTGTAAGTCTGTTTTGAAGGCGGTTCTTTTTTGTTTAAATTTTTATTTATTTTTTATCTGAAATAAATGTGTTGCAATGCAGCAACAAGCGTAAGTACATTGCTATTTAGTTACATACACTTATATTTTCTGCCATATACCGCACCCTTACTGTAAGCCGTTGAGGAGATCCATTGATCTTCATATTTAACTACGATAGAAGATTATGTCGAGTATCGTTCATTTGCTCCTAAGAATTGAAGAGTTCCGTCACTTTGTCATGGAATCCATCATCAGAACCTAACCAAGCTTTCACAAAACAACCCTTGAAGTATATCCTTTCTAATAAAAAAAATCATCGAAATCGGTTGGCGTGATCTTGAGTTATTCGTCCATTTGTCGCGCACATGCTTATGCAAATTTAAGACTTATCCGGTTTTCTCATGGATGCCCTCATTAGAACTGGTTTTAAAATGGGATCCTATGACGAGCACCACCTTTCATTTCAAAAAATCATCAAGATCGGTCCACCCAGTCGGGTGATATGAGGTAACAAACATTTAAAAAAAAATACAGTCGAATTGGTGACCTCCTCCTTTTTTTGAAATCGGTTAAAAATATAATAATTGCCAAGTGTGGATTTTAATCTCACCAGCTAGTAAGTGACGATAGTCTGAGATGGAAATTGGTATTTTACAAGTGAATTAAGTCTACAGCGTGTGTATGACAGAGTAAGTGTGTGTGTGTGTGTGTGTGTGTGTGTGTTTCTATGTAATGAGTGTGGGCGTGCGTGCGTGTTTGTGAGTGACTCTGTACGTGAGTGTGTGAGCAAGTGGGTTTGTGTGTGTGTGTGTGTGTAGGTCTCTGTGTGTACAGGGGTTTGTTTGTGTGTTTCTATATGAGCAAGTGGGTTTGTGTGTGCGTAAGTGAGTTTGCGAATGAGTGAGTGTGCTTATATGAGTATGAGAATGAGTATGTGTGATAGTGTGTGTGTCTGAGTGTGTTTCTCTATCTGTGTGTATATGAGCGAGAGAGAGTAAACAGGTGTGTGTGTGTGTGTGTGTGTGTGTGTGTGTGTGAGTGAGTGGGTTTGTTTATGTGTGTATAAGTGTTTCTATGTAAGTGCGTGCATGTGTGTGCGTGACTGTGTGCGTGAGTTTGTGAGTAAATGGGTGTGGGTATGGGTTAGTGGGTTTTGTGTGTGTGTTTCTATGTGAGTGAGTTTGTGCGTCCGTATGTGTGTTTGTGTATGAGAAAAACTGAGTATATACATGTGGTGTATGAAGTGAACTATGGATGGGATGAAAATATGACCTAGAAATATATATTATTAACTAATTTATTAGTAAATTTTATTTTAGTAACAACTCAAATTATCCATTCGCTCTTGAATATTCCGAAGATAAGTATATAAAAAGATACAATATCATAACGCCATGAACATTCCACTAACAATAGAACAACTTGAAAAGGCACGCCAGGAATTTAACTTAACTTTGCCATTAGGACGTAATTAATCTTGGGGAAAAAAGTTAGGTACTGTTAAAATGTTAAGCTTTTACCGCAATTCTTTCTCGTGAAATTAAAACTGATTTAGCGGGGACGCCTTTAGAATGGCGTGACGTTACGTTTTCTTACAAAGACTCCGCCATTTTCAGTTTGCGCCGTGTCATCGCACGCATGCCTCGCTTTAGGGCAATGACATACTGTTAAACTACTCTCGACTATGAAAAAGCGAACTACATATTTTTAATACAAGAAGCAACCTGGTTCTGCCCTCTTCTGGAACAGTGGCTATCCAGAAGATATTGAATGCTGTCGTATGAACTGATGCTAGTGCTCGTCGGATCGGTTATTTCAAGACATACCTTCATCATCGCCCATATGCTGTGAGTGTGGCAGATTGCCCGGCGTGCGTATGTCAGGGGTATCTCCTGGAATCTTTGAATAGGGAAGACCTCTCGCTGCCCAACATAGCCCATATAATACTCGCCAGCGAAGCAGGGTAGAAAGGCTCGTTTTGTGATACCATTGACTAAAGTAGGCACTTGAGATGGAGAGGAAGGTTACTCCTGACGCACTGTTATTTATCGCAGATTAGGCGCTAGAAAGTGCGTATATGCCTTAGCTTTGAATCCCAATCTGGAGCCGCTGCTGTCTCACTTTAGGATAACGAGATTCCGCTGGGTTTTAGTCGGTATTCTGCCTCGTCAGTGATTATCACATTCTCAACTTTTTTGATCGTGGTGCGAAAAGCATTTCCCAACGAAAAACAAGGCCTTTTTAGAAAAAAAGGAAGAGGGTGATTGCCGTCGAAACACTTCAACCCCGACCAAGTAGAGTAGGAAACAGGAGGCGGAGGTTCATACATCTTCTCCCCTTGTAGAATATCTGTTAGCCGGCTGCAACCAAGAGGCAAAAGAAGAATGCTACAACGAAGCTCAGGTTCCCACTCACCGACCCGCTGGGTTTTAGTGGGTATTTCGAGTTTTTTCCCTAAGTCTCACACTGCCACACCCCATAGTCAGAGTGCGACAGACAGACACACAAAAAAAAGACTCACTATAAACGTATCCTAACACCTAGTTGACTTCAATATACTCGTACCGCGTATTCTCGTTTCCTTCACGAATATTTTGCCGTTTAAAATTGATCGAGGAGGATTTACTGCTTGACTTCCTAGATCCCACTTGATGGAACCTCGTCCAAAAGGTGACTTATAGTCGACGCGTGAATAAGGAGCTTTTATGAGAGTATTTTTATTGCAATTTGTGAGAAAGCTTTTTTACAAAAAAAAGTAGCAATATGGTTGTCGATTTAAACAAAACAGTTTTATTATATTACTCTTTCATAACAGTATAACATCTGAGGAGTTGTTTTGGGCTTTGTGTGGCCTGTCAATATGCAGTGTATGCTCTAAAACCCTCTCTCCTATTAGTGACAAGGTCTGTACTCAGCAGTGAGACTTTAAGAGGCTGCTACTTACCTTACCTTCTACTCTTTCATAACATAAAAAAATAGATTTTTACTGTTGTGCTTACATCAAAAGTACCAATTTTCAAATTTATTAATTAAAGTTAAAGTTTGGAGTTGTGCAATATTACGAAATGTTATGCAATACGAGGTAACTTTAACGAACGGAACATTTTTGTGAAGATAGCCTATGGAGCTGCCTTGTGGTGTAATTGTTTCAAAGAAAATTACTGTTTAATTGTGTAAATTCAAATATTGAAATAATTATTTGTATAATGCAAGTTGTGTAAAACACTGGAGAGAATAAAAGTTGTCAGTCAATGTGAGTTGGAGTTTTTTTATAATATTAGTCTCAATGATTAGAAAACATTTGTTCCATTAAATAACGTGACGTTTTCTGACAGTAAAATCCCCTGTCTGAAATCTGGCTTTCATTATACACTGATTAACTCCCACGACGCCTTTTAACTAATCCCACATGTAATATAGGGGTTTTTTTATTTACCTACGTTAATTTTAATACCAAAATTATTAAAATATGTGAAGAAAACAAAGCAGTATTGGTAATAAGCAATTATCTAGCACTATTAGATAGTATATGAAGGTCCATAATAGAACACGTTAGCAGAAACTTTCGCAAATTTGTTTTGCCAGAAACGAACTCCCAGAAGTAAACTTATAAGTGTTATAATAATAATAATAATAATAATAATAATAATAATAATAAATGCCGTGTGGTCCCGGCAGAGTAGAATAGGACCATCCCACCTCATCCCGTGGGCGTCGTAAAAGCCGACTNAAGTGGAAGGATGTTGTCTCTGTCTAACCCTATGGGAATGAGGCCTGATGCTATGTATGTATATTTACCTACGTTAATTTGAATACCAAAATTATTAAAATTTCTGAAAAAACCATAGCAGTATTGGTAATAAGAAATTATCTAGTGCTATTAGATAGTATGTGAAGGTCCACAATAGAACACGTTAGCAGAAACATTCGCAAATTTGTTTTGCCAGAAACTAACTCCAAGAAGTAAACTTATAGGTGTTAACAACTATTAATTTATTGGAAGATGTATTGTTAAAGCGGATAAGTACAATATTATTGTCTTCTATTTCGTACTCTTTCATGTATCTTTAAAGATGTTTCCCCCCACCATGGGGAAACCATATAAAAACTCTGGTAAAGATACACGAGGCAGTTCAGTTATGTTTTTAATAGTAAGTGTTGAAATTAGTAAAGTGATAAATAATTTGTAATGTAGTGTATAATATATTGTAGTAAATATTTGTGGACTTTTAATAAATAGTTTGGAAGAAATTATATTTGTTTTTAACCACTTCGGAAGATAGAGCTTTTATAAGGGATGTCAATATTTTTCTGTATAATATACTCTTTCTTCTATTTTATTAAAGAGTTAGCTGTGGCAATATGTGCCACCACCCAGTCCTTCAGAGATGGGAAAATCCGTTAATTATCAGATAGAATTCTTGGATTCATCAGGATACAAAACAATCATTAAAACTGTTCAAATGTACAGGTGAATCAATTTTCAATCATATAAACAAAAATCGTTTTCACCTATGTCCTTTATAGGCTTTGGGCTCACCAGGGGCCATGGATTTCTTTCCTACCGTCTGAAGCAGGTGCTTGCCAGATATGGTTGCTTCGGCAAGTACTTGTACCAGGTTGTTAGACGTGAGGAAATGCCCGCCTGTCATGTGGTACTTCTGTAGATACGGAGCACCATACCCTGGCAGTGTCCAGGATGGGCACTTTACCGGCATATCTTGCTGTCGCTGGTTAGTGATCTTTCACTGGAGAGCATAATTCAGGTAATTCTTGGTGAAGTTGGGTGGAGGGCCTTCTTTTGCGAGACTGTCATCTTACTGAAGGAAGCAAAAAAGAGGCTAAGGGAGCAAGCGGCTGAAGCACTCCCTCGCCGTCGGAGAAGGCTTGGTGGCAGAAGTCGCATGTATGTACTTCATGCTTCACCCTACTGAATGTTAGGTCTTCATAGTCGGTGTCATCCGAGTGACTAGACCGGAATGCGTTTAAGGAACCTCTAGTGATCTCACTCATGGATGCGAAGGGATCCGGTGGGTTTTAGTGAGTATTCTGTTATAGGTTAGTCGGACTCTTATGCCCTAAAACCTACAATGCTAATATTGTTTTAGACTACTTAACTAACACATTTCCTTAACACGAGACCTTAAAAATTATTCGATATTGACTGAAAAGGTAATCGGGTGACAAATGGGGAACAGTTAATTAATAATATATATAAAGATGTGACATTACCTTCAAGTCGAGATCCATGACCAGGTGTCTTCCAAACGAGGTGCCACCAGTCTTCTGTATGTGCAAGAAAACCATGACGTCATGGGCGTTGAGATCAAATCTAAAGTCATCATGGAGGACCTCGTCATAGGATAGTCCGGGTTGAGCAATTACATCTGGTAATGGTCTTCCGGGAGCCTCGGCGTATGTTAGTGCCAGCGATTCTGATACTCGCTCCCTTGGCGACAGTGCACACACCTAGAGAAGAAAAAGATCGATAATTTATTGTTACACCATAATACAGCTAAATACATAAAGTCTTGATAGAAAAACTGGAGGAGAAGGTGTAAATGGTGTCAAGGTATACGCAGAGGAATGCCACTGGTGTTTCGGTGGATAAAATCCCACATGACGCGATCTTTCCCCCAAAAAGTTCGGGTAAGGTAAGAAGCAGCCCATTAACGTCACACTGCTGGGCACAGGCCTTCTCACCCACAGAAGAAAGGGTTTTTAGAGTTTAGACACATCACGATGCTCCCCTGAGGGGTGGCAGGCATAGTACACAAGTGCACTCTCTATTCTTTCACTGTCATAATCCGATGTGACGCGAATCCGAAACAACCGGACAGAGATCAGGCGCAGGACCGATGGCTTAACGTGCTCTCCGAGGCACGGGGGTGGAGCACATCGACAACTACACAACACGGGGCAAATATTGAGAAAATCTCAATAGATAACTCCGTATCGTCTTTGAATTCATCCGACTCAGGACTAGATGCCAAGAGCTCATGTCTGTAGCCGAACAAGATGACCTGAAAACCGATGAGGCAGTAAAAGTTCGGGTATTTTATGAAGAGTTCCCTCTCAGCAAAAATATAGCGTAAAGAGTGTTAAATATAAAAGAGGCATTTGATGTCATTTTTTTCTTATGCAAAACCTTATGTTCAATTTAGTTCAAACACTAATTTTTAAACACCTCTCCTGCAAAGTCAGGCTTTTTGGATTTGTGTCACTATTCTCCCAAAGGAGTGTTATAAAAATGACCTGACACATGGGATATATTTTCTGTAAACGTGGTTTGTGCAACTGCCCATTATTTTTTCGTCCATTTATCGCATGTCGTGTTACAGCTAAGGAGTGATAAAGTGAAAGGGGCTAGACAGAGTAGCCAAGACCAATATGACAGTAGCCGTATCACTTGATTTTTCTTTAGATTGATATTTTAAAATTCGTTATATCTTTTGAATGGAATGTCCGATTTTAATAATTTAAAAAGTATTTTACAGGTATTGAAGCTGTCTTTAATAAAACATGATTGAATATGGAATAATACATAGGTATGAATAATATGGTTTCATTATTGTCGGCACTTTTATTAACTTTTGGACATGTAAAAAAGTAGTTATACTCGTAGTGGCATAACTACAGTAGTTGGAAATATGGTATCATTGACTTTTTTGTAGATATTAATACGTTCTATAATATTGTAGAACATTTTAAAGTTTTATCATCAATAGTTTCCGCAGCGCACGCGATGACAGATTTTTGTGCCCAATTTTTTCACACCTTGGGTTGTATTACTGCATTTTCCTTACGTACATACATACATACATAGCATCACGCCTCATTCCCATAGGGGTAGGCAGAGACAACATCCTTCCACTTGCCACGATCCTTGCATATCTCCTTCGCTTCTTTCATTCTCATTAAACCTTTCATACAAGTT
>JACTOM010000907.1:3325451-3350949 GCA_015832385.1 Elymnias hypermnestra
AAAGCTTCATTCATAATATTTACCATCTCCTGTAGCTCATTAGCGGATGATGCAAGTATTACTTGATCATCAGCGTAGAGTAAACATTTGATGAGTAATTCATTCATTCTTACGGATCACTATTTATTTTAAGAATGTAATATAGACAATCGCTCAGTGATAATGCAGCTTCCTAATGGTGAAAAATCTTTGAAATCGGTCCAGTAATTTTGTTTTATGTTTCTTATTTATAATACTAGTTTAGACTCTAGCACTCTCGTCACTTTTTGATGAAGAAGCAAAGTGTGATTCATTTACGCATAATTCAGATTTAAAATCACAGAAATATTGACTAATAAATGTATATTGTTTTAAAACTTAATCACACTGTACATTAAACGAGTTGAAACTACAGTTATATTACTCTCGGGATATAGCAAAGTTTTATAGTGTACTCGTACCTTAAATATATACACTTGGCTATTAAAATTATAAGCTTTAATGGGTGGTGTTACAATGTATAAATTTTTAACATTTTCCACCTTGTGCTTGAACACTTTTAAGCACATATTTACTTGAACTGTTAATTTGCAAACTATTTAAGGATTAACTCTTTTAGTCTAACGTAAAATAGAAAACCAACGCGGGTGTATTGCGTAGTTTAGACTATTTATCGAGCAAAACTACAGGCTAAACTATATCACGTTGCCAAAACCGGAATGATACAACTTTGGGATAAGTTTTTTAATAAGATACCCAAATCACTTTTGAGTTTGACTACATATAATGTTTAGAATACATCAAAAACGTCCTATTGGAAAAGGGTTATCATAATGTTGGAGATTATTTAAGTGTCAAAGATGTTTGGACTTGATTCCAGTTGCATATGAAAGCTAAAGACATTGTAACGTACAAAAACTATGTTTAAAGTAGTAACCGTTGAGTTTCTTCTCAGGCGAATCAACTTTCCGAACCGGTGGCAAATTTGTTCCAAAATTGTTCAATGATTCTTCCTTTTAAATTAATCCTCGACCGCAAAGTTGTCGATTCTCTCATGCAACGTAGACCGAATTGAGTTGATTCGATTACTTTTTCATCATTAGGAAGCTAAGCATTTTGTAGATGCTTAAAACCAATTATTTAGACTGTTGATTCGATATAAATAAATATGACATTCAAGATTTGTTCCTTTACTCTCAAAGGTGAAAATAACAATCCAATATTATAAATTGAAAGTAACTGTCTATCTAAAAAGTTTAAAGTTGTTGCGGACGGGAGCTGCGAGTCTAGCGCGTCGTCGGCGGCGACTAATTCTGATTGGTCAACCGCCCCCCCTACCCCATCCACACTTTCCTCAGCACCCGCGATCGCCCTTTCTCCTACTCGTTGCACCGCATGTACTTGCCGAATGGGAGAGTTGTATAAAACCCCTCTCCCAGAGTTGTATGTCAAGAGCCGGCCCAAACACGTCCTTGACGACCCAGATTACCAGATTAGTATTGACAACGCTCCTTACACAGCGTCTTCGCCGGCGAAGACTAGGTCCCCGCTGTCTGACGCACCCCGGTCGCGGACCCATGGCCGTCAAGACTAAGCACTATCAGTTAACCCCTTTTCAGCAGCACCAAATGTTACTCTAAGCCTAGGTCCGAGCCTCACAGGAGGCGCCCTTAGAGCAACGTTCCCTCCACGTCGCACCAGCCTTCGGCGGAGCTTCTGTCAAAGCCAATAGTGACTCTCGAGCGGATTCGATCCCCTGCTAAGAGCGACTGGTGATCATCAAGAACCAAAACTTGGAAGTGAACCTGAACCGAACCACGAACATCGAAACCCGAAGACCCAAGCCTGAACATCTGACGACCGAACTCTGAAGACCCTAGCTACGAATAACTGAACACCCGAACCCGCAAGATCGAAGCATCTGAATCACATACAGTCCACTGAACCCGGAGGGATTTGCCTGAACCTAAATTTCTCCCCAACAAAAGTAATAGCCACAGCGAGTTTAAATATGAAATGATCCTCGTCACTGTTTATAAATGTACAAAAAGCATTTTCTAATATACACCAAGTTTTTATTTAAATGCACCGTACGCGCAAATGGTTCGCATTAGAAAATTCAATTATCTTATACTCCACTTTTTGCACCGGATTAGTTCGCTGTATAAGCATTTAATTCGTTTTCGAGAGAGGGTTGCAAAAATAAAGTAACAAGTCCTCTTCCTCTTTGCACTGAATGGGAATCGTTAAAATTAATTATGTTTGTGAGAAAATCCGTTTTTGAGATTGCAAAGTTACTTTAAATCACATGCGTCTTATAAATATAACCGTTATACGCCAAATAGGGCAGTTAACTGACCCACACATTACTTAATCTTAAAATCTTAAATTCTAAGTAACTTTTTCTTAATATAAGCGATCACTAAATAAGGATTTTCTTAAATTTTCACTAGACCTGGACCAGCTTGTTATCTAAAAAATATATTCAAATCAAAACACCTTTATTCAATTAGGCCTTTACAACACTTTTGATTCGTCTAATATCGTTTTGTCATATATTATTGCAATGTACGTCTAATAACTGTATCATT
Source organism: Elymnias hypermnestra (assembly GCA_015832385.1). Classification (NCBI taxonomy): domain Eukaryota; kingdom Metazoa; phylum Arthropoda; class Insecta; order Lepidoptera; family Nymphalidae; genus Elymnias; species Elymnias hypermnestra. The sequence goes on from JACTOM010000907.1 coordinate 3,328,022, forward strand.
GGTCTAGTGGTTAGCATGTCCGGGTTCGAGTCCCGGGTCGGGCCAATTCATAATCGATATTGAGTTTTCTATTAAGATTTTCTCAATATTTGGCCTAGTTGGGAAGTAGGCGGTGTGATCCACCCACGTGCCTCGGAGAGCACGTTAAGCCGTCGGTCCTGCGCCGGATCTCTCTCCGGTCGCGTCGGATTGTCATCACTTCAGACTATGAGAGTAAAGAAATAGAGAGTACACCACAAATCCGCAGTGAAGCAGCGTGGGTCTATGCTCTAAAAACCCTCTCTCATATGAGTGAAGAAGCCTGTACCCAGCAGTGGGACGTCAATGGGTTATTACTTAGTTTTTTTTAGTATTAGCCAAATCAGTCTCACTTTTATAGAGACTAACGAACAGCAATTCATTTATATATATATACAGATATCTGTGATCTCACCTAGCTTGTCTCTCTTTTATAGGATATTCTTCGGGGAATGTTCTCAGGAACTGCATGACGCAATACCAACATCACCCTTTTACTACCGCACCTCCCGGCGAAGTCAGGACTTCCACCCATACGTTAAAGATATCCCACCTATCCGCACAAAACGGTTCGAAACTTCTTTCCTGATCCTTACTGCAAAACTGTGGAATACTCTGCCTTGTTCTGTGTTTCCCCAATCCTAATCTTTTTAAGACAAGGGCAAATAGGTACGTTTTAGGCGAACGCCTATCATCCTTGACCTCATCATAGCTTTCCCTCAGGCGTGATTGAGGTCCAGACCTATCATAGATAAAAAAAACCTTATGGTAAGTGATGATACAGTCTAAGTGGAGGCATGCTAATCGGTCAAGAAGCAATATCTGTTATGGTTTCTACACAGCATCGTACCGGATCACAAATCTCTTTGCTTTGCGGTACATCTTTACTGGTAAGGTGGTAACTAGCCGCGGCCGAAGCCTCCCAGTCCAGACTCAGACAAATTAGAAATACAATTTTCTAAATTCGGAAGCCCGGAGCCTCAATTCGTTCGCTTCAAATTGTAGTACGATTTCTCAATTACCTTTATTAAAACATTAAAATTTATTTAGTGCCATCTTTGTAACTTCTTCTGTGAGTTTGTCATATAACCTTTCAATAATACTATGCAAATGGTTCGGAGAAGAAGCCCACAACATCTACGAAGGATATCCTTTCTTTTACCAACATAAAAAAAGTAAGTAAGTAGCAGCCCATTAACGTCCCACTGCTGGGCACAGGCCTCCTCCCTCATATGAGAGAGGGTTTTTAGAGCATAGACCCACCACGCTGCTCCACTGCGGATTGGCAGGCATAGTACACAAGTGCACTCTCTATTCCTTCACTCTCATAGTCCGATGTGACGGGAATCCGACACGACCGGAGAGAGATCAGGCGCAGGACCGACGGCTTAACGTGCTCTCCGAGGCACGGGGGTGGATCACACCGCCAACTTCCCAACTTCGGGCAAATATTGAGAAAATCTTAATAGAAAACTCAATATCGATTTCGGCCCGACCTGGGACTCGAACCCAGGACCTCATGTCTGTAGTCGAACATGCTAACCACTAGACCAATGAGGCAATAGAACTGCCTCATTGGTCTACCAACATCATTACAAGGTAATTTTATTTAAGTTACACGTTATGAAAATGCTTCTAGATAACAATTTTCGGGGACAAAGGTTAATGGGACGACGAGAGAAAAGATCCTATCTGCTTCCCTTCTTGTTTGTTCACTTTAATGAAGTGGGTCGGCCTTTCATTAAAACAGAGAAAACCCGGTATTCCCGTCAAGATTATGCTGCTTTGAGAAAAACTTTATTGACTTTTTTCAAGTAGGTTCAAAAAGCACTCTTAAATGGTCAGTAGTCTGTCCATTGGCAACAAATCTACCGCCGGTTCGGAAAGTTGATTCTGTATATACATACATATATAGCATCACGCCTCATTCCCATAGGGGTAGGCAGAGACAACGTCCTTCCACTTGCCTCAATCCTTGCATATCTCCTTCGTTTCTTTCATTCTCATTAAACCTTTCATACAAGTTCGTTGGTTTAGAGTACTTTTGACTTGGCCCTTATATAAAATGTTCTGGATTTGATCCAGGAACGTTCGCCTTGGTCTTCCCCTTCCAACTTTTCCATTCACTCTTGACTCATAAATCCTTTTTGTCAGTCTCCAATAATTCAATCTCTCTACGTGCCCAATACATCTAAGCAAACCTTTTGCAATTTAGTCACTATATCTTCTTTTATCAGTTTTAATCCACTCATACTTCTCAACGCTCTTATGTCTACCGCACTTATTTTACTTTTGTGACTCTTCTGCCATTCCCAACTTTCACTACCATACACAAGTGTTAGCACCAACACTCTTCCATGCACAGCCAGTCTGGCCCTTTGAGACACCATCTGCCTATTCATAAAGACGTGCAGAGCACCATTTACCATATCCCCTGTATTCACTCTCCTTTCAATATCACTTTCACATGTTCCATCTTTTGTAAATTGAGATCCCAAGTATACAAAGTCATTTACATCTTCCACTTATTCACCATCTAGCATAACATTGCCATTCATCATAATGATAATATTTTTTTTTTAATTATGTCAAACGCCATAAGGTTTTATTAAAAAAGTTTATATTGTCAAAAGCTCTAAGGAGGTTACATTACAAATGTTACTATGGTGGGTAAGTTTCTTAAAATATCTGATGTTTTACTCAACTTTCTTTTATAAGAACTTTCTGCTGACTTTATTAAATAAAACTAGAAAATAATAAACGAAATTGATTGCACTGTTCACAAGTGATGTGATAGGAATAAGGACCAATTGTTATTTATATAAATACGCAGTGCCCAAGTAAAGGTAGTAAGTGGGTAAAAGGTTAAGGGGGAGACGAGATAAAGAGGCCATCCGCACCACCTCTTGTTTGTTCGCCTTAATGAAGTGCCAGGCCCTCCATCCATTAATATACAGTCGCAATCACAAACTCATACAGACTCATGGCCAAGGCTCACTGATTCAATTTCATTACGCTGTCTCATTGATAATTTCGGTATAACCTTTGACTCATCACGATCTCTGGAACCATAAGATGTAGAGACTTGAAATTTGGTAGGAATATTCCTTTTGCCGAGTAGACGTCACGTAAGAACTAATTTTACGAAATTCCACTCGCAAGGGGGGTTACGGGGTGTTAAATTAAAAACAATTCAAATTTTCACAATAGAAAAATTCAAACTTCATATTTTCAAACTATATCTTTTATGGTATGTAAAACTTGGCCAGAAATTTTTGACTATGATATTAGCGATCATTATTTGTAGATTGCTATAAAATTGCTATATTTGTTTATTATGCTGAGGACTTTATAATTATATCAGTGAAACGTTTACATGCACTACATCCGGTTTAACGAAGCCCGTAAATCCTCAAATCTAAGAAGTCGTCGTGAAAACGACGACTGTGATTGGTGGACTTATTATTTTGAATGGGGCGTTTGGTATAAGAGGGGTAGTACAGGGGAATGAACCAATATTCGCCTAGTGACTGTTCTTAGTTTGTATCAAGGTTAGTATTGTGTTTTAAGTCATTCAAAGTTTGTAATATAATAATGAAGAATATGAGTAAAGCATTACTTAACCTGCAAATTAGTGAGCGACTCTAAAATTGGAATCTATCAAAGAAAAATTTAGGAAATTCTGCAGTGCGGGCATATTTCTCATTTGTAAAACAATTTGACTAAATTTATGAGAATGCTACAAAAAAATCATTCAACGCAGACGAAATCGCGGGTTCAGCTAGTAATATTATACAAGTACTCTCAGAAAGCCCTTTTGAATCACCAGTAGTCTATCCGTTGGTATCACATCTACCACCGGTTCGCAAAGTTGAATCCACTGCGATGAAACCGGCAAGAAACTCCGCGGTCACTCCTTTAGACATAGACATATTTCCTTTAGATTTAGATAAACATCTGGATAGCCTATAGAAGATTCTGTCAAGTATCGTTCATTTGCTCCTAAGAATTGAAGGGTTCCATCACTTTGTCATGGATTCCATCATCAAAACCTAACCAAACTATCACAAAACAACCCTTGAAGTATATCCTAGCAAATGTTTAATGCAAATTTAAGACTTATCCGGTTTTGTCATGGATGCCATCATCTGAATTGGATTTATATATAATATAAAAAAATCTTCAAGATCGGTCCACCCAGTCGGAAGATATGAGGTAACAAACAAAAAGAAACAGACGAATTGATAACCTCCTCCTTTTTTTGAAGTCGTTTAATAATAGGCATCTGGTATATTTTCCTATACTATGGTACAGAGTTATCTGAAGGCTATAAAGCCACAAACCGCTTCCCAACCCACAGGGTACAATTCCAACCAAGGCCGTGAATTAGATTGGTTTTTGTCCAGCAATAGTTAATTGGGGAATGTCACCCCCGAGGCGGCTCACGCTCAATCACGTTTCTTATATGACCCTTGAGGGCCTGTTAATCTTTTTTTCTCAAATTAAGCAGTTCTTACAAATGGTGCTAGGACATTACACTTATTATAAAAATACAATAATACTATTAATATTACAAACTAGCTGTTCCTTGGAGTGTCAGTCGCGTAGTTCCAGACCCCATGTTGATCTTGCAAAATCCGTATTTAAGTTGTTGTTCTAATGTATTTACCGGGATTTCTTACAGTTTTTGAAGTGAAACTTCTTTTAACACATGAGGGTAAAATTTTTGATTAGCATCACGAAGATCAGCAGCGTTTTTTATGCTAATTCGTTTGAAGGTTAAGTAGTTTTAATACTTAGAAATGGCATGTGGTATTATAGTTTCCCACTTGTCATTTAACAATTTAGTATACTATTTTTCATGGAAGAGGTGAAGGAATTTGTACATCTAAATTTACAAAAGATGGAACATGTGAAAGTGATATTGAAAGGAGAGTGAATGCAGGGAATATGGTAAATGGTGCTCTGCATGCTTTTATGAATAGCCAGATGGTGTCTCAAAGGGCTAGACTGGCAGTGCATGCTGGAGTGTTGGTGCCAACACTTATGTATGGTAGTGAAAGTTGGGTATGGCAGAAGAATCACAAAAGTAAAATAAATGCGGTAGAGATGAGAGCGTTGAGAAGCATGAGTGGATTAAAACTGAGTGACAGAGTAAGAAATAGTGTGATAAGAGAACGTTGTGGTTTAAAAGACGATGTAGTGGCTAAAATTGAGAAAGGTATACTTAGATGGTTTGGACATGTAGAGAGAATGATTGAAAGGAGACTGACAAAAAGGATTTACGTCAAGAGTGAATAGGAAAGTTGGAAGGGGAAGACCAAGGCGAACGTTCCTGGACCAAATCCAGGAAATTTTAAATAAGGGTCAGGTCAAGAGTACTACAAAACCACGCACTCGTTTGAAAGGTTTAATGAGAATGGAAGAAGCGAAGGAGATATGCAAGGATCGTGGCAAGTGGAAGGACGCGGTCTCTGCCTTCCCCTTTGGGAATGAGGCGTGATGCTATGTATGTTTTTCATGAATTTTTATATTCAAAAACAAAATTTAATTAACAATTATTAACATGGAGAAAAAAACACATGGCATTTTTCTTTACAGTTCAACATTTGTATAAATACAAACAAGACTTAAAAATTTGTTTGCCTAAAAAGTTTCACTTCTGACATATGTAGATAGATAGATAGATAGACAGTTATATTTTCTGACATAAACCGCATCCTTACTGTAAGCCGTTGAGGAGTTCCATTGATCTTCTTATTTAACTACGACTAGCACTTGACCATACCGAAGTTAAGGTAGGCAACTCAAATATCTGGATAGCCTATAGAAGATTCTGCCGAGTATTGTTCATTTGCTCCTAACAATTGAAGGGTTCCATCACTTTTTCATGGATTCCATCATCAAAACCTATATCCCAGCAAATGCTTAATGCAAATTTAAGACTTATCCGGTTTTCTCATGGATGCCATCATCAGAATTGGATTTAAATGTAATATTTAAAAAATCATCAAATTAAAAATTTTAATTTATATAGTTTAAGATCGTTCATACGCCTATTGATCTATGCGTTGTAGCAAACTTTGTTTATATAAAAAAGTAAGTAGCAGCCCATTAACGTCCCACTGCTGGGCTCAGGCCTCCTCACTCCGAGGAGCGAGGGTTTTTAGAGCATAGACCCACCACGCTGCTCCAGTGCGGATTGGCAGGCATAGTACACAAGTGCACTCTCTATTCCTTCACTCTCATAGTCCGATGTGACGGGAATCCGACACGACCGGAGAGAGATCAGGCGCAGGACCGACGGCTTAACGTGCTCTCCGAGGCACGGGGGTGGATCACACCGCCATCTTCCCAACTTCGGGCAAATATTGAGAAAATCTTAATAGAAAACTCAATATTGATTTTTGAATTGGCCCGACCTGGGACTCGAACCCAGGACCTCATGTCTGTAGTCGAACATACTAACCACTAGACCAATGAGGCAGTCAACTTTGTTTATATATTTAAAAAAATACATGTCTTATGAAATCACGAGCAACACAGTGGGGACAATTCTCAACGCCGTTTATTTTGGTCCTATCACGACAATAGCCTATTACTGTCCCATGTTGGTCGGACGCGAGCTTTATCTAACACATCTGCACTAGAAATAGACACATTCCTCGTAATTTGTCTTCCTTAAAAGACTTCATATTGTAATAAGGTTTCCTTAATAAACCTCTTTCTATGACTGTGAATAGGTATATTTATTTATTCATTATGGAAATTCATATTACAACTGTAGGGGAAGGATTCAGGTTTAGACAAATGCCTCCTCCTTGGGACTTCTGCAGAGTTCTCGTTCAATGTTCACAAGTCACGCTTAGTACTGGGGTCTTCTCCGTTCAGGAGTCTAAGGCGAAGTGTGACATACAATTTTTCTTTTTGTTCGTAATGTGTTTAGCTGTTAGCCCTACTGGCTTTTACAGCGTAACCGGAAGGAGGACGTGCTCTTAAGGAGGCCGCCACTTTTCGAATGCGAGCCCTGAAAAAGCTCGTTCTCATGGGAATCGCCGGTCCAAGCTCATTGTTTCAAAAGATTTTATCTTAATATTCCAAAGAAGTATAACTTCTAACGCATATACATAAGTACACACTTTTTTTTTTAATTTCTGATCGCAACTATAATATTTGATGGATTTTGTTAGGAATCTGGGCATAAAAGCCGAGTGCCAGTTAAATTTTGACTACGTTTCTTACTAAAGTTGAAAGATTCTCCAATCATCATACATATTTTTACATAATTTTTTATTTATTGATTCGGAAGCGTTACGAGATTTGCCGGGTAAACTAGTTATAACTAAAAAGCTTAATGACAGACGTCAATTATATATCAGATTAACTTAAACCCTCTTTTTAGTTACTATCTAAATCACCAAAGAAGTTACACCTATAACAACTTTAATAGCAAGAGGTGGAGCTTTATTAATCTCTCTATTTGTAATATTCAGCACATTCCGATAATAAAGTAAATTCTTAACAAGAATTTTAGAGAATTAGAAAGCCATTATGGCCTTGGATACTCGTTTAAAGAAATCATGGGTTAAATTAAGGCACTGTTAAGCTGTGAGGACGTGATATTGCAGAAGGAGGCGGCGGAGAGTGTCAGAGAGACGGACGGAGATGCTCTAGCCCAACGCATACGGTTAGTTTTCACGACCGTCGTTTGCCCCGCTAGGTAGCCTCTGGGCAATGGGTGCGGGAACTATTGCCCCTTTAGATAGGATTACGAGGCAGGACAAGACGCATGCCACCAGAATAAAAGGAATACAAAGAGAGGAGCTGTGTTGGCATATCGTCGACGAGAGTGCGGATGTATTCCAATCCCGTGCTTTCGCCAAAGAACGTAAGGAGGAGCACCGTCGAGTTTTAGCCGGTAAGAATCCGGCATAACCCATAACACCTTTCCCCCGTGGCGTTGTGGGTATCCATTAGGATTTCCCGACTTTCCCACAAAAAAAGAAGGCACTGTGAAGTTTCTCTTTATACGAAATAAAACTCAAATGCTTGAATCCACAACCCTTCACGTTGGTTTTTGGTCAAGAAATGCATCATGAGCAAACCTACATACCCTGGGAGTGATTCTAGAGTATTTATAGCCTACTAACCCTCAGTGGAACGGCATGTTGTATTCAAAAACCCTTTCCTATAACAGCTAGGCTACTTTCTTTAATGAGGCAGAAAACATTGTTGTTAGTTTATCATCGATGGTATTATTAGCTATTTGGATAGAATTCAGAATTCGACGAAGTCATAAACAAAATGTATACACTCATAGATAGAGCCTAAGTTACTCATAATAATATTATTAAATATGTTTGTAATGCGTATCAGATGACCATAACTGATGCATCGACAGCTGCAATGCCAGTGGCATGCGAGGCAACACGACCCGGCGCCAAACACGACTAATTCAATTCAATTCATTTTATACCCAGTTAAATCAAAATATTCTTCATTCAAGTAGGCTAAAAAGCACTTTTGAATGGTCAATAGTCTATCCGTTGGTAACAAATTCTTCTGTGAGCAACTGGAATAAAGTCCATACATTTCTATCGCTTAAATACTATTGAGGCAAAATCTGATTTAGGTATCTTGTTAAAAATATGAATGTTTAACCCGACAAATGTTCTCTGAACCATTTCCACTCTAAAATATGAAAAGACATATTATAATATTGAAGATTATTTAAGGGAAAAAGATGTTTGGACATGATTGCAGATGACATTGTAACGTACAGAAGCTAAAGGAGTAACCGTTGCATACCGGTTTCTTCTCAGCGGAAGCAACTTTCCGAACCTGTGGTAAATTTGTTACCAGCGTACAGACTACTGATGATTCAAATGTGCTTTTTGAGCCTATTTGACTGAAGAATATGCACAAACACAAATGCAATCCGATGCTATCTACGAGCCATGAGGATGGAGCACACCAGCAATATTCCAACTTCAAGCAAATACTCAGAAAACCCAATATCAAAAAGACACCAACCCCTAGTCAAAAAATCAAACAACTAAAGCAACGATGTCATGACATATCGATTCGATGGAAAGCTCATGTTAAAAAGAAACGTGAAGAGCTAGAAATACAATATAAGAATTTGCAGGTTAAGTAATACTATTCTCAGATACCTCATTATTATATTACACACTTTGAATGACTTAAAACACAATACAAACTTAGAAATGTCACTAGGCGAATATCCCTTCATATTCCTGTGCTACCTTTCTTATACCAAACGCCCCGCTCAAAAATAATAAGTCCACCAATCACAGTCGTCGTCAAAACGACGACTAAACAAAAGTGTTGATTAGATTTAAGAATATCCGGAATAGCGTTAAACCGGATGTAGTGCATGTAAACGTTTCACTCATATAATTACAAAGACCTCAGCATAATAAACAAATATAGTAATTTAAGAACATGAGGCAATTGAACACACATATTGAAATACTTTCCTTTTCCCGGATTAGATCTCGCGACACCTTCAGCAAGAATCCACCATTCTTAGCTATTATACAAAGCCATCGAGGTAAACTTCTTTCGATTGTGACCGATATTAACACTGAAATATGGGGTTGTTATTAAAATTTATTAAAATATAAACACTCTCTTGTAATGGTAAAACGCGAGCCGTGGTCACTTAGTTTCAATAAAAGGCCCTTGAATGTATCCTACACACGCGAGAAAAAACTTTTGCTTTTTGTGTTGATATTTTTAATCCCTGGGGATTATGCTATTAGTTCACACACTCTCCATATATCATACTGCCCCGCGGTTTCACCCACGTAGATACCGATCTCGTGGCAGTGGAGAGTCTACCAAGCCTTTTCTTAGATTGTATTTTTAACCGACTTCAAAAAAAGGAGGAGAATATCAATTATATCATCATATCTTCCGACTGGGTGGACCGATCTTGATAATTTTTTTTATATGAAAGGTGGTGCTCGTCATAGGGTCCCATTTTCATTTAAACCAGTACTGATGATGGCATCCATGAGAAAACTGGTGTTAAATTTGCATTAAGCATGGTGCGCGACAAATGAACGAATTACTCAAGATCACGCCAACAGATTTCGATGATTCTTTTTTTATTGAAAAGGATATACTTCAAGGGTTGTTTTGTGATTGTTTGGTTAGGTTCTGATGATGGAATCCATGACAAAGTGACGGGACTCTTCAATTCTTAGGAGTAAATNCGCTGGGGTGCCCACGCTGGACATTCCGCCAGGGTAGGTGCCATGCTTGACAGTAAGATGGGATAGAATGCAGTTGCCTCTTTCTCCGAAGGCGTCATTTCTTTGAAGGAGACAATGGAACGAGAACGAAAGAACGCCTCTTGTATATTTCTTGAACATCCTCAGACGGTTTCATTCGGAAATGTCAGGGTGAATGCGCAAGGGAGCCTCTGACACTCTCATATCAGGGTGAGGGTGTCGCTGGGTTTTAGTGGGTATTCTGGCCTTGCCGACGAGTCCCACACTAACACACAGAAAAAAAGTCACAGTACACAAGTGCACTGCCTATTCCTTCACTGTCATAGTGCGATGTGACGGCAACGGTGGAGGACGGACAACTTAACATGATCTACGAGGCAGGCGGGTGGATCACACCGCCAACTTCCCAACTTCAGGGAAATATTCATTTTTTAATTGGCCCGCATTGAGACTCGAACCCAGGAGGTCTGTAGTCGAACATGCTAACCACTAGACCAATTAGGCAATTGGACACACATATTGAAATACTTTCTATAAAAACTTTCCTTTTCCCGGATTAGATCTCGCGACACCTTCAGCAAGAATCCACCATTCTAAACTATTACACAAAGCCATCGAGGTAAACTTCTTTCGATTGTGACCGATATTAACACTGAAATATGGCGTTGTTATTAAAATTTATTAAAATAGAAACACTCTCTTGTAATGGTAAAACGCGAGCCGTGGTCACTTAGTTTCAATAAAAGGCCCTTGAATGTATCCTACACACGCGAGAAAAAACTTTTGCTTTTTGTGTTGATATTTTTAACACAATCCAGGGATTATGCTATTAGTTCACACACTGTCCATATATCATACTAGCAATGCCCCGCGGTTTCGCCCACGTAGATACCGATGTCGTGGCAGTGGAGAGTCTACTAAGTCTTTTCTTAGATTGTATTTTTAACAGACTTCAAAAAAAGGAGGAGAATATCAATTATATCATCATATCTTCCGACTCGGTGGACCGATTTTGATAATTTTCTTTATATGAAAGGTGGTGCTCGTCATAGGGTCCCATTTTTATTTAAACCAGTACTGATGATGGCATCCATGAGAAAACTGGTGTTAAATTTGCATTAAGCATGGTGCGCGACAAATGAACGAATTACTCAAGATCACGCCAACAGATTTCGATGATTCTTTTTTTATTGAAAAGGATATACTTCAAGGGTTGTTTTGTGATTGTTTGGTTAGGTTCTGATGATGGAATCCATGACAAAGTGACGGGACTCTTCAATTCTTAGGAGTAAATTAACGATACTCCGCAGAATCTTTTATAGGCTATCCAGATATTTGAGTTGCTTACGGTAGTTAATATGAAGATCAATGGATCTCCTCAATGGCTTACAGTAAGAGTGCGGTTTATGGCAGAAAATATAAGTGTCTGTAATCAAACAGCAATGAGCTTACGTTTGTTGCTGCATTGCAATACATATTTAGGTGTACACATATTGAGACAAATTTGTTAGTTTACTTGAGATTCATTAAAAATCAAAAAATAAATAGAAATTTTAACAAAAAAAGAACCGCCTTCAAAACAAACTTAAAAATATAAAAATACGAAGAACACTATAAAAGAATACGCAGTTATTTCTTCCTTTTTAGAGCATATTAGTATATATAGTATTATTAATATATTTGTAAGTTTGTTTTGAAGGCGGTTCTTTTTTTGTTAAAATTTCTATTTATAACCATTTAAACAGTATTTCTCATGTATTGAAACTGTATTTAATAAAATAGTCATTTAATAGGATAAGGAATAATACAGAGGTGTGAATAAAGTAGTTTGATTTTTGTCGGCGCCTTTAAAATGAAAATAAGTAGTTATAGTGGCATAACTACAGTAGTTGGATGTTGGACTTTTTTGTGCATATTAATACGGTCTATAATACTGTAGAACATTTTTTTGTTCTACCATTAATAGCTTCCGAAGTGCATGGGATGACAGATTTTTTGTGACCAATTTTTTCACACTCTGGGTTGTATTAATGCCTTTTTCTTACGGATCATTTTTTCTTTGAGAAAGTAATATAGCCTATGAGAAAATGCAGCTTTGTAATGGTGAAAAAAATCTTGAAAGCCTTGGTCTAATCCACACTCACAGATGGAATTATCCCTGATCCTAAAAACTCCTGTCAGCGATTGACAGTGCGCATTCTGCCAATCGTAGACATTCCATGTGTCAATGTGGCTTAGACGAAGGTTCTCTTTCCCACTCCATTTATGATGTTCTCCCTTCACATATCCCTCGTCCTATAAATGTAGAGCATTTGTTAAGTCTTTTATATAGTAGTAATTGTAAATATTTATGTAAATATATTAACATTAAAATAATAAAATTGAGTTGTAAAATAATTGTTTATTGTTATTCATATGTATAAATATATTCATGTTGTGTTATCTGTTTTATTTAGTGGTGGAAAGCCATTGTTCTAGGTGAGGTCTGATCGCCTCTACAGTGGCCACGCCCGCTACTGGGGTCAACCATGTAAGTGTAACCTCCTTAGTGCTTTTGACGACATAAACTTTTTTAATGTAACCTCATAACTGCCATATTGGTCAGCATGCTCGACTACAGACGTGAGATCCTGGGTTAGAGTCCCGGGTCGGGTCAATTCAAAAATCAATATTGAGTTTTCTATTAAGATTTTCTCAATATTTGCCAAAAGTTGAGAAGTTGGCGGTGTGATCCACCCCCGTGCCTCGGAGAGTACGTTAAGCCGTCGATCCAGCGCCTGATATCTCTCCGATCGTGTCGGATTCCCGTCACATAGGAGTATGAGAGTGAAGGAATAGGGAGTGCATTTGTGTACTATGCATGCCAATCCGCAGTGGAACAGCGTGGTAGGTGCTATGCTCTAAAAACCCTCTCTCCTAGGAAGGAGGCCTATACTCAGCAGTGGGACGTTAATGGGCTGCTACTTACTTTTTTACTTTTTAATGACGTTTGACATAATTGTCAGCGATTGACAAATACGCATATATACTCTTATGGGAGTATATATATACGTGAAACAATCTATATATATAGATTGTATATTAATTAGATAGACTATAAGTAAAAATGCTAGATTACAATAAATTAAAACGATAAGCGCCGACGTATAAACGAAGATAAACTCTCCAGATGAGATAAAATAAACCACAAAGTTATTTAAGCGGAAAGGTCAGCTCTTGGAGAATATATTTTTATCTAATCAATGACATTTAGACCAACCCACCCAAGAATACTTAGCTGCTGTGAACTCTAAATTACTTTTTATAACTAGACTTCATCTCCTAACAACTTGTCTGTAATAGACAAGTTGTTAGGAGACCGCTCCCGAAAACGAAGACAGACGATAGTACTAATGATACCTTTGATGGTGGGTAAAATATTGATCCTGATTTTTAAAAAGCCATATTTTTTAAACTTTTTATTGGCATTATTTACGCTCCATTATGTTAGTACAGCTAAATGAATACATTCATAAAAAATACATTGCTTTACTTTAAAAAAAAAACCAAGTGATTGTCAACCAGAGCTGAATGTCAACTGTTTTTGATTTAGTGTTTCATTGCTGGTTTTTTTAGTAATGTAATTTTTATCAAACTGTCGTTTGATTTAACTGTACTAACACGATGAAGCGTAAATAAAACGATTTTAAGAAATTGATTTTTTTAAATCACCTCCGTTTCTTTTTTCATTCCATCGTCAAAGGTGTCTTTAGTACTGTCGTCTGTCTTTGTGTTTAATATGTCAGTACAGCTAAATGAATTAATAAATAAAAAAATTTACAAAAAAAGAACCGCCTTCAAAACAAACTTACAAATATATCAATATGCTTGTCGGAGAATAAGAGAGAAAGGAGAAGCATTAAGCACAGCGGCGTAAGGTTATCTGCCGACATTGTTATTAATTGGATCCATTATTTAATTTCTTATTCTGTGGGCGTTCGTGGGTAATGTTGGTGCAATCAAACACTTTATTAATTAATTCTAGTTATAATGTTCAACCACTTAATGTTCCCGATATCAATTTACAGAAACCTATTAACAATAATAGCTAGGAATGCNGAAGCGTAAATAAAACGATTTTAAGAAATTGATTTTTTTTAATCAGGACCGTGTTTTTTTTCATTCCATCGTCAAAGGTGTCTTTCGTACTGTCGTCTGTCTTTGTGTTTATTATGTTAGTACAGCTAAATGAACACCTTCATTAATAAATAAAAATCTTAACAAAAAAAGAACCGCCTTCAAAACAATCTTACAAATATATTAAAATGCTTGTCGGAGAATAAGAGAGAACGGAGAAGCATAAAGCACAGCGGCGTAGGGTTCTTCGCCGACATCGTTATTAATTGGATCCTTTATTTAATTTCTTATTCTGTGGGCGTTTGTGGTTAATGTTGGTGCAATCAAACACTTTATTAATTAATTCGAGTTATAATGTTCAACCACTTAATGTTCCCGATATCAATTTACACAAACTTATTAACAATAATAGCTAGGAACGCGACAGTTTCAATAGTCAACCACTCCAGCCGACCGCCACTCGAGAACTGCCGAGAGACGCGCCGGACTGCCACTTATTGACTCTGCCCCCACGCCGATACACAGATGGCGCCAGCGTTCCACAGACTATTACACACAGACCAGCAATCCACAGACTCTTGTACTCCGACATGCTCTAAAAGTAAAAAGTAGTTGCGTATTCTTCTTTAGAGTTCTTCGTATTCATATATTCGGAGTCGGCCAAGCCAAGATAATAACCTCCTCCTTTTTTTGAAGTCGGTTAAAAATACATTACATAACATTAAGAAATACCTAGAGGTCGTCGACCAGAGCAGAAAATCAGCTGTTTATGATTTTGTGTTTATTGCTGGTTTTTTTAGTAATGTAATTTTTATCCAACTGACGTTTCATTTAACTGTACTAACATGATGGAGCGTAAATGATACCTTTGATGGTGGGACGGAAAATATTGATCCTAATTTAAAAAAAGCCATATTTTTAAAACTTTTTATTAGCATTATTTACGCCCCATTATGTTAGTACAGCTAAATGAATACATTCATAAAAAATACATTGCTTTACTTAAAAAAAACCAAGTGATCGTCGACCAGAGCTGAACGTCAGTTGTTTTTGATTTAGTGTTTCATTGCTGGTTTTTTTAGTAATGTAATTTTTATCAAACTGTCGATTCATTTAACTGTTCTAACATGATGGAGCGTAAATGATACCTTTGATGGTGGGACGGAAAAATATTGATCCTGATTTAAAAAAAGCCATATTTTTAAAACTTTTTATTAGCAGTATTTACGCCCCATTATGTTAGTACAGCTAAATGAATACATTCATAAAAAATACATTGCTTTACTATAAAAAAAAATTTCAAGTGATCTTCGACCAGAGCTGAACGTCAGCTGTTTTTGATTTAGTGTTTCATTGCTGGTTTTTTTAGTAATGTTATTTTTATCAAACTTTCGATTCATTTAACTGTACTAACATGATGGAGCGTAAATAATGCTAACGAAACGTTTTTAATCAGGATTTTTTATTTTTCTTTTCATCATCAATGGTGTCTTTAGTACTGTCGTCTGTTTTCGTTTTCATTACGTTAGTATAGCTAAATGAACATATTCATAAAAAATGCATTACTTTACTTTTAAAAAAACCTAGCGATCGTCGACGAGAGCCGGTAATGTAATTTTTATCAAACTGTCGTTTCATTTAACTGTACTAACGTAACAAAACGTTTTAAGAATTTGATTTTTTTAAAATCAGGATCGTTCTTTCCAATCCATCATCAAAAGTGTCTTTAGTACTTTCGTCTGTCTTCGTTTTCGGAAGCAGTCTCTTAACACCACATATTAGTCTTTTATTAGGTAATGGAATTTTTTAATTTATCTAATGTGGTTGCGCGTCGAACTGTACTGACATAATATATCACGATTATATATACGATAATCGATATTTTTTTCATTCTACCATCAAAGGCGTCTCTAGTACTATCGTTTGTCTTCGTTTTCGGAAGCAGTCTTCCAACACCACGTATTGATCTTTGAATTTAACTAATGTGGTTGTGTGGCTCTCCATATTGGACATATGGAGAGCCAGTGCATTCCAAAGTCGATTAGCCTCCGATGCGCAGGATTTGGAAAGGAAATTATAAAGACACCTAGATCTTAATAACAAATAGCTTGTTGACCGTAAGCACATGTTGTGACCAAGGTTTCAATCACGCGATGTAATGTAAATGAACTTTTCTTTTAACCATAAATGATCAAACAACAAACAGTACAGAAGCCAGACAATGTGTAGAATGTGACGAAAACGGATGGACAACCTGAGTTTTGATCGAATTTCAGAGACGGACATACTCTTAATTTAGGTCCAGATTTTAATCGATAACGGACAGTAACAGGAAATGTGCTAACATAATTTTAGTCGCAGAAAAGCGGAAACGATGTACAGCACCAATCGGAACTAAAGTTTTCTGGCTTACCTACATCTAATTGGGGACCCCGAGGAGAGGTTTTTTTTTTAAATCATAACAGGCCTGCGCTTGGCTGCAATCACACCTGATGTTAAGTGTTGATGTAGCCGAGGACGGACCGCGTCTTGCCTAGGAGAGGCCTATCCAATCTACAATTAAAAATACCCGGACTGTTGTATTCAGGAAACACGGAAGGAACAGGAACAATTAGGCACAATGCTTGCCAATCGTTTCTGTGCCTTGAGGATCTAAAGTAAAAAGGCAACAGAGGAACAAGATCATACAGTTCCTGCGCATACTCTCCGAAATAAATTCTGTAGAATACCAACAGATAAGCAACGTTACATGAATGCTACAAGGTAGCCATTTTCTGATCGAGATTTTCGTCGCCTACCTGGCCCGGCGATCCACCGAATCCAGAGCATCAAGCTGATACACCAAAAGTGTGATATACCAAAAGTGGCTACAGTATTCTAAATCTAATACCAAAATGGAGACCAAAATACTTCACGGTAAAGCTATAAACTATATGATTTAATTCAATGCACAGTGAGTGAACCGCTACCCAGGTGTTATCCTGCTAATTACAATGCACTACGCCATCCGGAAGACAACCTCACGGACGAAACAAGATCGCAGGCCATTCATATCAATAGTCAATACAGCAGAAACTCGATTATCCGGACTACCAATTACATTATGTATTAAATATCTGCAAATCAATCATACACGTATCGGTACTACCATTACACATGAATGAACAGCATAAAATGCGATATGATGAAACAGAAGATAAACTAGACGTGGAAAATGATGCAGGGCCATCTCATGATGAAGCAGTTTAAGCCCTAGAAACAGATCTCAAGTGATTTGAAAAACAAATGGCAGAAATAAAGTGAAAAAGTGGTCTCACGTCAAACGACCGTTAGTCAACATTTTGAACTGAATTAAGATTTATTATTTTATTTCTCATTCAAATGCAAATATTTGAAATAAACGTGTTTGGACTTGATTCCAATTTTCAATTCCAGTTTGAACCCAAAAACAAGCTTGTAATGTCATTTTATAGGGTTAAGAAGGTTCAGAAATTATTTGTCGGTTCGAGGATAAGCATTTTCAATAAGACACCGCCATCAGTTTTGGGTTTGCCTCAACATAATATTAAGAAATATATCAAAAGCAACATTGTAATCTACAAAATCATATTTAAAAAAGTAACCGCTAAGTTTCTTGCCAGTTTCTCCTCAGCGGAATCAACTTCTGACTGACTATTCAAAATATTTTGAATTCTTTCTAAAGAAGGACATGGGGCTAATGTTGTAATACCTTTTTTTCTAAAAATTCTAGTTTAATTGGATTATTAAGATGTCTAATTGCACAAAGGAGGAATTATACATTTTATATTACTTCTTACTACTACTACTTTTCTACTGATCCCATCTTTGGACTGGTGCACCCCAATACCAACTTCTACCATTTGACCGAATTCAAAGTCAGGCAATTTGAATTGTTGTTAACCCAGAATCTACATCACAGAAGAACCATTAGTTCTCTTTATGTCTTCTACAGAGTCTATTATGGGGCGTATTTAGAGGAACTATTCGAGGTAGTACCGCCATCACAAGTCTACGACCGATCATCTCTTCCTAGAAATAAATTCCACCCATACTCTGGATTTTTTTTTATTGCTGTCAGATTAGCGCTTGACTGTGATCACCCCCTTACGGTTTCTACACAGCATCGTACCGGAACACAAATCTCTTTGTTTGGCGGTACGTTTTTGCTGGTAGGGTGGTAACTAGCCACGGCCGGAGCCTCCCATCAGTCCAGACTCAGACAAATTAGAAAATACAATTTCCTAAATTCGTCCTACCGGGGATCGAACCCGGGACCTCCGCTAGCAAAGCGAATACTCGCACCACTGCGCCAGCGAGGCCGTCAAAATGGCACTCTACAACAACTCGGCTTGGTCGATCCTTTTTCCCGTGCACTTTCAAAACGTAGAACCATCTTCCATCAGTGGTGTTCCCTAAAAACCAGAAACTTCCGAACTGTTTAAGAGGTATTTAAATTCCTACCATCTCAGCCTTTAAACTGCCTCATTGGTCTTAGCATGTTCGACTACAGCCATGAGGTCCTGGGTTCGAGTCCCGGGTCGGGCCAATTCGAAATAGATATTGAGTTTTCTATTAAGATTCTCTCAATATTTGCCCGAAGTTGGGAAGTTGGCGGTGTGATCCACCCCCGTGCCTCGGAGAGCATGTTAAGCCGTCGGTCCTACGCCTGATCTCTCTCCGGTCGTGTCGGATTGCCGTCACGTCGGACTATGAGAGTGAAGGAATAGAGATTACACTTGTGTACTATGCCTGCAAATCCGCAGTGGAGCAGCGTGGTGGGTCTATGCTCTAAAAACCCTCTCTCGTATGAGTGAGGAGGCCTGTGCCCAGCAGTGGGACGTTAATGAGCTGCTACTTACTTACTTACTTTACAGCCTTTAAAGCAACGGCAGTTCACCTGTTGCTACAAGGGCTACACAGGCCTCCTCACTCATGGTGCATAGAGTTTTTAGAGCATAGACCTACCACGCTGATGGACTACTTACCATACATACCATATATTTCCCATTGTTTTGTAAGCTATTAAGTAGTTTATGAGCCTACTTGGATAAAGAATATTAAAATATACGATTGATAGAGTAAGTACGTGTGTATGTATGTTTTATATCCACACAGCAGCGTTGTAGAGGCGCGATGACCGTCGCTAATGGGGAAGGCAGCGTTCCAAACAATCCAATATGGAACTTGCGCGGCCACTGCCCATATAGGGAAGACACTGTCCCCATCCGGAGTGAGCAACAAAGCTTTTAAAAGTGATAGCACGATTTTTTTTAATGGAATCCACACGAAACGTTTTCGCACTTGAAATATATTAAAGCCAAATAGGGGTTCTCTGTTCACGTATACATTGTCGCTGGTTATAAGAGACTATTCTAGATTTACAAATACATTCTCTTCTGCTGTGTAGAAATAGTCACTCAATGGTAAAATTGTGTGATTGTCACGACGATGTGCAGCGTTTTTCATGCTAATTCGTTTGAAGGTCAGGCGGTTTTAATATTTACAAATAACATGTGGCATTTTAATTTGCCATTCGTTATTTGTTTGTCTTTCAATTAATTTTCGACACTTTTAATATTTTACGACACTTTTAAATCTACGCGTGAGTTCTGTTATTGTTGGTTAAAAAATATTAAAACAAGTGTTCAAGAAGCAACAAACCATAGAAAACTATTTTCTACAGTGCAATTTTGTAATACAAGTGTTTTCCTTAGAAACAATTAAGTGAAAGTGCAAAAAATTTACAAATAAAAACTGCAGGAACGCTAAGCTTGTTATTGAAAGTNTTTTTAATTGTTAAAGAGTAATGTAAAGCAAGAAATAAAAGGCTTTTTTATTTTTTATTTTTTATTTATATTTATATTAATATTTTAATGACAATTAAATTCCTAACACATCTTGATTTGTCTCTTGAGTCTCGGAAATCTGAAGATTTAAATTTGTATAAATATATAGAAGACTTAAATTTTTTTTTGCCAAAGAAGTTTCACTTCTGACTTGTGTACTTTTTACGGACGTACTTTTATTTTCTTTTATCAGTCTGTCCTTGACATAGGCCATTTGTTTCGATCTGTTACCAATCTTTGCCAACCCTTGGACAGATCACTCTCCCGTCTCTTTACTGGTCTGCTTCTGCGTATTTTACCGGTTCTTGAGTATATTGGTGACAGATTTGCGAGATCACACCTAATGGTAAATAATGACACAGTCTAAGAAGAAAGCACGCTAATCTGATAAGAGCCAATTCCCCTCTTTTGGTTTTATACACAGCATCGTACCGGAACACAAATGTCTTTGCTTGGCGGTATGGTTTTGCTGGTCTTCTGGGAGTTTGGATATATATAATGGATCCTAACCCTAACCTTATTAGACCTAAAAAAAATGGAATATACAATTTTATAACACGCTTTATATACTCAATTTGAACGTGATTTTGTCAACACTTTCAAAGAAAAAAAAGTTTACAAAAAAGTGTGCCTACAAAGTACACATGTCAGAAGTGAAACTTCTTTGGCCAACTAATTTTTATGTTGTAATTGTAAAGCTTCATATTTCCGAGACTTGGAGGGAAAAGGAAGATATTTTAGAACTTTAATGAATTTAATTGTCATTAAAATATTAAGTGTCGAAAATTAATAGAAACAATTAATTGAAATCTCAAATGACGAATTATAAATTAAAATGCAACTTGTTTTTTGTTAATATTAGAGATCATTAATTAAATAAAAAACGCTGCACATCTTCGTGTCGCTAATCACGCATTACATCCGTAAAAATTTTAACCTCACTAGTGACCAGTGCAGAGTAGCCATGAGAACCAGAGGCGAATCACCAGATGCTAACGAGATAAGATGGGTGAGGGCTCTAGCTTACAGAGCCTCGACTCAAAAAAGGAAGGAGGATCTCGGGTCCCTAGTAGCGGGTGGGGCCATATTGGGAGCATTCCCCCCTCATCTGGACAAATGGCTGGGCAGAGAGTACGCATCGCTGTCTCACAGGTTGGTACAGGTGCTTACCAGTCATGGTTACTTCGGCACACGGTGGCAGAATGTCCCGCCTGGAGTATCCCAGCGATTCATTATGACGTCGCTAATCGGCACAGACCTCTAACTGACAAGTGTTATAGGAGCATTACTTATCAGTGAGCAGGCCTGGAGAACGGTTGCCTCCTTTTTACGAGACTCATCTCGCTGAAGGAGGCTCGGCAAAGGGAAAGGGTGAATGCCGCCGAAACACTCCAGCCCCTACAAAGGGGCGCAGGAAATAGGAGGCGGAGGTTCATACAACTTCTCCCCCTGTTTTTTTTGTCGCTGGGAAATGCATTTACGCACCCCGACTAAAGGTCGGGAGTGTGGGACTCCGCGAGGGTACAAACTCGCAATATTCACTAAAACCCAGCGGGACCGCCATCCACCATTAGTGAGGAGCCAGAGGTTCGTTAAGGCATTCCTCTCTGGCCCCTCGGTTGCTGCTCACAGATATTCTACAGTGGGAGGAGTTGTACGAATCTCCGCCTCCTGTTTCCTACACTCCTTCGTCGGGGCTGGAGTGCTTCGGCGGCTTTCACCCTCTCCCTTTATCGTGTCTCTTTAAGCGAGATGACAGTCTCGCAAAAGGAGGCAACCGCTCTCCAGGCCTTCTCACTGGTAAGTAATGCTCCTATAATACTTGCCAGTGAGAGGTCTGTGTCGATCAGCGATGTCAAAATGAGTCGCTGAGGTCCCCAGGTGGGACATTCTACCACAGTGTGATGACCTGTAACTTCTCCCCCTGTAGAATATCTGTGAGCCGACTGCAACCGAGGTGCCAGAGAGGAAATCCTCGACGAACCTCTGGTTCCCATGGTTGATGGCACTCCCGCTGGGTTTTAGTGGGTATTGCGAGTTTGTATCTTCGCGGAGTCCCACACTCCCAACCCCACAGTCAGGGTGCATAAATCAGTAATTTAATTCATATGCTAAAAGTTATTTTCTACTTTTTAGTTTGATTATCTCCGAAACCGTGTCGTTTAACTATAATTTATTCTAGAGGTGTCCTGTCGGGGTATTTAACCAGTGTATGTTATCTAGACTGCCTCATTGGTGTAGTGGTTAGCATGTTCGACTACATACATGAGGTCCTGGGTTCGAGTCCCGGGTCGGACCAATTCAAAAATCAATATTGAGTTTTCTATTAAGATTTCTTTGCCAGAAGTTGGGAAGTTGGCAGTGTAATCCACCCCCGTGCCTCGGAGAGCACGTTAAGCCGTCGGTCCTGCGCCCGATCTCTCTCCAGTTGTGACGGATTACCGTCACATCGGACTATGAGAGTGAAGGAATAGAGAGTGCACTTGTGTACTATGCCTGCCAATCCGCAGTGGAGCAGCGTGGTGGGTCTATGCTCTAAAAACCCTCTCTCTTCGGAGTGAGGAGGCCTGTGCCCAGCAGTGGGACGTTAATGGGCTGCTACTTACTTACTTACTTATTTAGATTTAATACATTTAAATTCTCAAGTTTTTTTTCATTTATTTTTGGC